>WEZZ01013005.1:0-33906 GCA_013400585.1 Chloropsis cyanopogon
AGCAGCAGCAGCAGCAGGGACAGCAAAAAGACATGAGAATCTTTAAGCCTCTTGCCTCTTCATCAGCACTACCAGGAGGATTTCAGCCATGGACGACTGCTTGGATTAGGTTCAATGTGGAGGAGAGCCCTTGGATGGCACTAACAATATTCACATCAATGAAAACTGCGAAAGGAATGATCAGAGGAGTGACAGGTGGCAAAGAATGAGTGCTGAAAGTTTTTGTTGTGTAAGATGCAAAAGAAATATCAGATAACAAAGAAACAAACAGATAAGTAAGAAATATCAGATAAAGAAGCAAAAAGCTGAGATCTGGGGTCTATGTTTGGGTGAAAACCACCACAAAAATCCCCATCTGTCCATCAGACACTTTCTACGTGAGAAAAACCAGACTGAAATGGAATCTGAACCAAGGAATTGCATGTTTTATCTCCTCCTTTCATTCTTGTTTGTTAAAAAAAAAAAGGACCAAAAAGCACTAATAACCTCCTTTGTCTTATCCTGCAAAATACTTTGCCTTCCCAAATCCATGAAAATTAAATTCCTTTTTCTCCTACAGTTCTCTACCAGCTATTTTGTCTCCTGTGCACGAGAGGGTTGAATACAATAACCTACAGATGCACCTGCTCAGTGCCTAAGTTGAGGACATGGAGTTTTCTCTGGAGTAGGTTGCATGGTACAGCTGGAGCAATTGCCACCTCACCAGTCACTAAGACAGTAAAATTTGTACGGGACATGAAAAAAGGAGATGGAAAAAAAGAGATTCGTGTCTTCAATTCAGCAAAGTGATGGTTCTCAACTAGCACAGAACAAAGGTTTCTTGAGATTTCAGCTTTATCCTCCCTATCGCCCCAGTGATGAATGAGCAGAACACAGAAATTCAATACACATTAGTTGTCCACCTGGGTTTTGTTCCTCTTGGATGCTTGGGACTGGGGTATTTTTTTCCCCAGGTAGTTAAAACCAAAATATCTCAGGTTTGGTTGTGTTTTATAAGAAGATGTCTCATGTCTGAGACAGCTTGCTCTTTTTCCCACTGGATTGCTCTGGTAGGACCATGGTTCCATCAGGATCACAGGTGCTACGCTAAGAGGTGTTGATGATGTGACATCAGCACCTGGCTTAAGGATGAAGCCAGCAGCCCATAAATCAGATTAAAGGTAGGTCTCATGATCGCATGGCAAGAGAATGGAATTGGGGTGCAGAGTCAAACGGACAGGAATGAAATCATCTTTGGCGTCATCCCTTGTGCATCCTGCTTGGAAATAGAGAAGGCTCCAGTGAAACATTTGAGCACCTTCCAGTGCCTAACTGTACTCCAGGAGAGCTGGAGAGGGACTTTGGACAAGGGCGTGGAGTGACAGGACAAGGGGGAGAGGCTTGCCTCTGATATTGGAAAGAAATTCCTCCCTGTGAGAGTCGTGAGGCCCTGATGTCCCAAGAGCCTGTCTGGCTCATCCCTGGAAGTGTCCAAGGCCAGATTGGACTGGGCTTGGAGCGCTCTGGTCTAGTGGAAGGTCCCACGGCAGGGGGTTTGGAATGAGATGGACTTTATTGTCCATTCCAACCCAAACCCATCTGGGATTCTCTGGTTGAACAAGGACATTACTGGTGGAACACGTCTTTTTGCAAGATCCCTGTGCATTTTCTACTTGATTTCTTGTTTTAAATGGATATGGGGAGCTGTGTCTGGTGAGAAAAACCTCCTGCCTTCTTGCAGGCTGTCTGGTTGCTTTAGTGTGGTGCCAAGGCTTACCCCAGGGCCCAGCCAAGACGCTCACTCCTAAACCAGGCTCCAGCCTGGCTGTATAAAGGCAGCATGGGTGCAGCTCCCTCCCTTCCCCTCTCTGGGGAAATCTGGCAGCCTGGGCAGGATCTGTCACTGACTCACTGCTTATATCCCTTAAAAGCCAATAAAGCTGCTACACAGAGAGAAAGCCACCCCATGCACTGTCAGTGGCTCATGGCTCCTTGGCCACATCCAGGGGGTGCATCCCTGCTGCCATGCTTGGGGCCAGAGAAGCAAGGAGGCCATGGGAACCTCATCCCGTTACCCAGTCCCCTCTCCATCCCTCCCTCTCCCTGGGCCAGAAGAGCTTCTGTCATGGCCAGTGGCCCTGAGATGCTCTAGCATCCTCCTCATGTCCCAGCTGGATGGGCATTCAGCTTGCAGCCTGCATTAAAGGTTTTCAAAAGAGGAATATCAGGAAATTACAAAAAAAAAAAACCCACCATGAAAATAAGCTAAGAAAACATTTTTACCCTTCCTATACCAGCATAGTTAATACTAAGGAAATTTACAGATCTGGACAAAAAAAAGAGGGAGGTTTAAAGAAAGACTGAGGAGGAATAACCTCAATTTTAATGAAAAGGATTCAGAGATTCTGCAGAATCAGACTGGTTAATGAAACTAATTAAATGACTGCAAGATACACTAGTAGCATGGCTCAGTGAAATGAAGAGAAAGAGACTAGAAAGTCTCTGTTCTCTTTCTAGAAATATGCTGAATTTTGTTTCCCCTTCAGGTCCAGCCAGGCAGGTTTTAGCTGCTTAGAAATCCTTGGTGTGGTACAGACACAGGAGCCTCTCTTTATTTACCCAGGAATTCCTGTAATACACAAGCTCTTCCGGCAAACCCTTCTTTAGGATTTAAGTGGTATTTTTAATGGGCATTTGACTGAGAGCTGGCTCCATGACTTTACCTTCTCTTGTGGAAACAAGCAAGGCAGGATATCACAAATTAGTTAATTTTCCTTCACAAAGAGGACACTTACTATTTACTGCCCCTGTTAATATCTTGCACTGCCTGGTAATGAAATATTTAATGCCAAATGTTTATGCCACCTGCCAACTTGCCAAGACCACAGGGGTGTGAATGAGGGTATTAATTACTGCAGGAGAAAGAAAAGGCTTGGAGAGGTCAGAGAAGAGCCTCTGGTGGAGCTCAGGAGTAGCAACAGCAAAACATTTGTGATGAACATGCTATTTCCATGGAAAACAGGCGGTGCAGTGGAACAGGGAACAGTTTCATAGCCTGGCTTAAGTGGCAGGTGCTTGCCTTGCCGGGCCAGGAGGATGTGCTGAGAATCATAAAATCATGGAATGGTTTGGACTGGAAGGGACCTCAAAGACCATCTAATGCCACCTTCTGCCATGGGCAAGGACACCTTCTACTATCCCAGGTTTCTCCAAGCCACATCAACCTGGCCTGGAACACTTCCAGGGATGGGGCAGCCAAAGCTTCTGTGGGCAACCTGTGCCAGGGCCTCAGCACTCTCGTAGCCAGGAATTCTCTCCCAATATCCCATCTACCCCTGCCCTCTGGCAGTGGGGAAGCCACTGCCCCTTGTCCTGGCAATCCACTCCCTTGTCCAAAATCCCTCTCCAGCTCCCTTGGAGCCTCTTTAGGCACTGGAAGGTTCTCAAAGGTCTCCCCAAAGTCTTCTTTTCTCCGGCTGAACCACCTGAGCCCCCGAGGGTGAATACAGGCAGAATACAACCTGGCACTGTTGGTCAGGGTGGCGGCTGCAGTGCCGCTGGATGTGTTTCTGCCCAAGCGGTGATCTCACAATTTTAGGTCTGGTCCTTCTCTGAAGGTCCAGCGCTGGTTATGGAGGCCTTGTCCTCTGGGAATCCAGTGGGTATTGCTACTGATGATGTTCCAGACCTCGGTGGATATCCAGGTAGGAACGCTTGGTTCCTCCCCCTGGGCAGAGCATCCCACCGTGGGGTGATGTAATTTTGAGCCCTGCAGGGAGCTCTTGATGGCCCATTAGCAGAAGATGTCCCCTGGAGGGTGTTATCAGGGATGGATCAGGGAGGATAAAGACGCTGCCCCTCCTATCTTAACAGCTTATGAGGATGGTAATAGAATACATACTTTTGGTTACATCTTACAGTGTAACCTAAGACACAAAGGATGTGGAGCTGTCTAGCAAAGGAGAGTCCTGAAATGCTGCATTTTGGGCTTTATTTCAGGGAATCCCCTAAATACACAGCTAATTTTAAGGACATGCTTAACTCATTCCCCTGAGCAGGTTTTCTTTCCCCAGCCAGAACTGAGGGAAACACTCTCTTTTATTTCCAGGGTATTCATCTGGAATTTTTCACAAGCCTTGAACTTAATAACAGTACTTCTAATTTCTTACCAGAAAGTAAGTTTCTGTGGTTAATAAAATATGACTCCACCTAGAAGGATGCAAGACATCCTTTGATTCGTGTTCCTTGAGTCGTCCTTGAGAGGAGTGGTGGAAGGGGACAGAATAACATTATAGAGCTGCTGGCAATAAATTATTAAAACCTTTATGAATACAGCATATTATCTGTCCATCCGCCTTCAGGCATTTTCTGTTCCTTTTTTGCTTTTAAAGCAATTAATCCTGCAAGTGCTCATAATTTTCAGAGTCAGTCATTCAGCTCTGGAGAATGTGTGAAAATTGGAGAAACTGGAGTGAGCCAGTGGCAGAGGAGCTGAGGAATCACTCTTCCCACCAGTGGGGGCTTGCAGGATGGGACCATCCTCAGTGGGATATTTTCTGGGGTATTCTATTGGAAATTGCAAGTTCTCATGCTGAGACTCCCATCCCTTTCTTGGAGAGCTGCTCCTGGCTGTTAGAAAATGCATTTTCCATGTCAGTCTGTTCTTCCTTATATTAATCCCATTACTCTCAGCTCTCCCATCTATGCCACCCCTGAATCACTTATTTTGTGCTTGCAGCCCTAGTCTACTTCCTAAGTGCCAAACAGAAAATTGTGCTGCTTTTTTCTTTCTCGTCAAAATACTCTAAAAATTAAAATCTTCATTTACTTTTAGGCTTCACAGCAATGATTCACATAATACAAAACTATTTGGGCACCTATAAATCATAAAAAGAGTTCAGGACTTCATAGCCTTCCCGCTTTTATGTCTCCCAGTAGGAGACATGGACCCGGATGCTGCCTTAGAGGCCTGTCAAGGGGGATCCCAGACTCACAGACAGAGGCTGGAATTGAGGGAATGCTCTTCTCCATCTCTCTGCCCACATCAGGGCAATTATGTGTGAGTAAGGAAAGAGAAAAAGAGAAGGGTTCTTCATTTTTTCCTCTGTTCTGAGTGAATGTTCTGCACTATGAGCTCGAGCTGTTCCCAGCGTCACCTTAGTGATGATTTAAGTGCTTCTCACTCGGCTGAACAGCTCGATCAGGACACCACAGAGCCCTGAACCGTGTCAAGATACCAGCCAGCCTTGTTGCTATGGCAGGGAAGAAGTGGTTCAAGTTTAAGCAGTGGTGCATGGATTTTAGGACCCTCAGATTGTCCAATGGGCTACACCTTGGGGTTGAAGGTATCCTGTGGGCCCACAGGGGCAGGACGGTGCAGCCACTGACATTTCCAGTAAAACAGGGCTTCACCAGTTCCTCCAGCAATCCCTCTGCCCAGATTCTGCAGGACGTTTGCCTGGCAAAAATTATTTGGCTTGAATTTGTAAATAGTCCGGGATCTTGATTCTGGCAAATTTATCCTTGATAAATTTGCTTCTCCTGGCTCTGGTACTGCTTGTGGAAGCTGGGCTGCTCCAAATGCTGCCATGGGGAGTTGCAAAGCCTCCTCTGAGCAGTGTGGAAAGGACAGCCCTGTGGCTCAGATGGGGCTTCTCACCACGGGGAGGTTGGAACCAAATCACTTCAAGAGCCGAAGATCTGCTCAGCTGAAAGGTGCTACAGATCCAACCTGATGAGTGATATACTCAGGGTGATTTCATCCAGCTCCAAAAGAAACCTGAGAAGGGGATGATGTGGAGCTGCCAAGAAGGCCACTGGTCCCTGGGCTGTGCCAGCTCTGGGGTGGCAGCAGGGCCAGGGCAGTGCCCTTGTCCCCTGTGCTGGCACTGCTGGGGCACCTCCAGTGCTGGGGCAGCTCTGGAGAGCCCTGGAGGGGCTGGAGCGTGGCCAGGGCAGGGAACGGAGCTGGGAAGGGGCTCAGCCTGGAGCACAGGAGGCTCAGGGGGGGCATTGGGGAAATTTCTACATGGAAAGGGTTGTCCAGCCCTGGCACAGGCTGCCCAGGGCAGTGGTCCCCATCCCTGGGGGGGATTTAAAAGCCATGTGGATGTGGCTCTTGGGGACATGGCTTAGTGGTGGTCCTGGCAGTGCTGGGGTAGCAGTTGGAGCCAGTGGTCTTGGAGTGGTTTTCTGACCTAAATGAGTCTGTTGTTGTGTGGTTTGTGACAGGAGCACATCCTGGGGAAACCCCTGGCAGTTGGGATGTGATTTCACAGCTCTTTAGGAAAAGGACTTGCTGCATGGAGGGGTCTCTGGGATGGAGCAGAGGTGGTGCTGGTAGAAGTGCCTGCACAGCAGCAGGGTGGTGGCAGCGGGGTTTGCAGAGCAGCCAGGAGATGGAGCCCACATACAAGACACCACAGATTCCAACCTCCTGCCACGGGCAGGGACACCCTCCACTGTCCCAGGGTGCTCCAAGCCCCATCCAGCCTGGTCTTGAACACTGCCAGGGATGGGGCAGTCACAGCTTCTCTTGGCAACTTGTGCCAGGGCCTCCCCACCTTCACAGGGAGGCATTCCTTCCCAATATCCCATCCATCCCTGCCCTCTGGCAGTGGGAAGCCATTCTCCCTTGCCCTGTCCCTCCATTCCTTGTCCCCAGCCCCTCTCCAACTTTCTTGTAAACCCCCTTTTAGGCATGCAGCCTGATCTCACCTCTGCCAGTCCATGTTGAATGCAGACTTCCAGCCTGGTGTGGGGGTGCTCTGGCGAGGGGCAGCTCTGGGCATCCCCACGTTAGGGGGTTTGCAGGATGCCTCATCCCACCTTCCCATCTTCTCAAGGGCAAAGAGCCACTGATGGCCTTTTCTTGTTGGCCTCAACATCCCTGACTGTCACATGCATCCAAAGACCCAAATGCAGCCGCCTTGCAGAGGGGGCACGTGCTGGGTTGTGGGTGGGCTCAGCTTACACATCTGGCCTGGTGACAGAGACACACGTGCAGCTCTTGTGACCAAATAGTGCATCCTCTGCTCTGTGGTCACATCCCCACTTGTGACAAGAGGGCTGGCTTTTGGGCAGGCCTTGTCACTAAACCAGTGGGAAAGGAGGAAGAGCACCATTCCCCAGAGTCCACACGTGGTTTGCGGCTTCAGCCTGCAGAGTTTGTGGTCCAGCATGGCTGGAATGTTCCTTGCTACTGTCACCTTCATAAAATTCACCCAGGGTTGCATTTTCCTGATTCTTCTCTACCTCTGCTCTGTTTGCAGAAGCACAGCCCTGGCTGTGGCTCTCACACAAACCAATTTCTTCCTCCTCCTGAAAGGCTGCTTTGCTCACACTACAGACAAGGTGATGTGTTCTTCTGCTGTGACAAGCACACAGGAAGAATTTGGGAGCTTCCGTATCATTACCTCCTGGCTCAACAAGATACCCCGAGATACAGAAACAGGAAATCATCCCTGACTTTTAGATCACCCTTCCTGAGGAGGGCTGTAGTACCTCTTGCCGTGGCTGGGTACTCAGCTGCCTTGTCTCAGCATCTCAAGGCAGGTGGTCCCTTGGCCACAGAACCAACAAAAGGGAGACCCCCTACAAGTGTGAGACCACGCTTATAAGCTCGAGATGAAGCCATCTTTGTTTTATCATCCATAGCTGTCTCATGTCTCCCTCCAGAGAGCACTTTTTCTTGGCTGTTAGGTCTTCCTCATGATGCCAAGTGACCAAAGACAAAGAAAATCCTTTCCAGAACTCAAGAGCCTGTCTTGGGCTTGTGGTCTGATCACTAGTATCCCATTAAGCAAAAAGGACTGGATTTCAGCGGTTGTTATTTTATATTTTTACAAGAAAACAGGATTTTCTGGTCTGGGACATCTGCCCAGTGCTATCAGATGCTCTGCAGTAGAGCAGCAGGACCAGGATCCAAGACCTGAACTCCTCAACCCCCATTCCAGCCGTAACTATGATGGGTGTCAGTGAAGATTTTCAAGTCAGATCATCCACATCTCTTGCGCAGCTTCCCAAAGGGCTTCTCTCTTCATTGTCAGGATGTTCTGTGCAGGAAGGTGGGAGCAGTGGGCCTATCCCCAGCACATGAGAGCCTGGTACACCAGCTCCAGTACAAAACATCTTGTAGAGATTCGTGCTTCCCACAGCTCCCTCTGGGGAGGATCTCCCCAGCGATCCCGCCCGCCCGTGGGGCCCCCTGCTCATAATGCCCCTTTATGAGGCTTCACAAAGGCCTTCTTGGTTCATCTCCAGGCTGCTCCGAGAGGTTGCCAAGGGTGTCTTTGCAAACAATAAGGGGCCTGTGTTTGTAAGGCGGCTGCAGTCACAAATGCCTTTTTTGTGACCTGCAAATGAAAATAGCTCCTTCTTTCCCAGCAGATCTTCTGCTGCGTCTTCAAGTCACCTCTGAGGGCTGGAGCAGTGTGGCGGCCATGGGGCTGCTGCGGGGGGCAAGCTCTCTCCCTTTGCTGACATCCTTCCAGCTGAGTCCTGTCATGAGTTTTTTTCTAGCTTGTGCAGTCCAAGAGGCTCAAAGAACACTTGGCATCACCCGGAAATGGTCTTCATGATGTAACTTTGTCAAGTAATTCAGCAAGCTGGATGGAAATCCTGCTGGACTTCTTGGGATGTGGGTCTTCCCTAACCATGCTGCCAAAGCAGGCTCTTAGTGCCAGGAGACATCCCAGTGAAAGGATCTCTGAGGGTGCTTGAATACATCTCCCAGCTGAGGCCAGAGCTGCTCAGGCACATGGCACTCTGCATTTCTGCTCCGAAAATCATTAACTCACTGAGCTGTGGAAAATCAGTGCCACCAAAAGAATTTGGGCTGTCCAAGGTTCTGCAGTACTGGGAGCTGTCAAAAGGGCCTTGCAAGGAGTGGATTTACTGTGCAAATGAATTTTAATTATATAAAATAAATGAGATATTATCTCTGAAATTCTTTCCTGTGAGGGTGGTAAGGTCCTGGCACAGGCTGCCCAGAGCAGCTGTGGATGCCCCATCCCTGGAATTGTCCAAGGCCAGGATGGACAGGGCTTGGAGCACCCTGGGATAGTGGAAGGTGTCACTGCCCATGGCAGGGAAATTGCAACTGGATAACCTTTAAATTCCCTTCCAACACTAATGATTCTGTGATTCTATGATTTCCTGGGCTCAGCGTCCCAGAGGCCAGAAGAAAAAAGGTCTTATGAAAGTCACATTTCTCCTTCCAACTTACGCAGTTGTATGTGTGGCAAATTTGGAAAGTTCAGTATTATTTAATTTTTTTAAGCCCAAATACACTTTTGGGGTGGCACAGGAGGAGGTATTGAACTAGACTGAAAAACCCTCATATCACAGTCAGGCCAGCTTAAGAGCACAGAGAGCCAGGGCAGAGCCTGCCCAGCCTCAGATTCTTCTCTAACCCTGGCCTGCTCAGAGACTTCCTATCATCCCAAATCACTGGCCTGTATTGAAGGTGGTTGTTAAAAAATATTAAAAACCTTCACAGAGGCAGGGAGCTGGGAACAGAGCTCAAAGCACCCCGGCATGTGTCCCTTGGAAGTGAAGGTCTACATGTGTCCCCCAAGGAGGTGATGCAAGTGGTCTGGGGCAGGAGCAGGCAGAAAAATGAAGGATACATGGCTCCATCAAGGAGCTGAAGGATATGGGAACAGTTTGTGTGGCTTAACTTGGTGTCAAGGCTAAGATAATGCCTAATGAGTGCAACCCATCTCAGGCATCCTCAGGATGGAGGGAGGAGAACGCAGAGCAGTCCAGGCAGAGAGTAAGCAGCTCATGCACACAAAGCATGCTGTGGCTTCCCAGACTTCCAGGAGTCCAAATAAACCCCATAGCCTGGGATGTGGTGACAGAGGGGAAAAATGGGCCTAAATACTCAAAAAGAATTTAAAGAAAAGAGTTGCAAGATGGTTGCTATAGAACAAAACCCCATCAAAGGTTGTATAGATGGATAGTTCTTCAGGACAAACCTGGTCCTGTATTATGCTCCTCCCCAGAATCCAACAGAGCTCTTCTATTTCCCCAGGCATTCCTACATGGCCAGTGCAACAATTCCAAAAAACTTTCAGGTCTCCAGATTGCAGGTTAGGAAGCTAGGAATATTTAAGAGAACTTGTCAAGAACTGGTTGTATACATATAAATTTTAAAGTGGTCTTGTACAGCTTTCTACTATCTTGGCAGTGGGAGGATGACAGAGAGGACAGATAGAGGAGTGACAAGACTTCCTACAGATTCACAGTGACAGGACGAGGTGCAATTTGCAGGAAAAAGAAATCTGTCCTGGATTGAAGGATAAGTGTGTATTCTATTTGCCATCTGTTAGGGGTGGTGCAGTTATCTTCTGCCAATTGGGCAATTTACTTTATCTCTTCCACAACCAACCCTCCCTCCAGGAAATATCTTTTGTTCATGGGCCAGTGAGTGTCACTGCATGGCTGATACAATGACATCATCCCACTGGAAGATGTTCCACCCAGGGGGAGAAGCCAAGCATTTCCCCTGGATATAAGCTGAGATTTTGGGACACCAGAGCAGCCCTTTCCCACTGCATTCCCAGAGGAAGCCCAGGCCCATCTCCACCAGCCCTGGACCTTCAGAGGAAAACTCTACCCTTGTCCAGGATCCCTGCTCCAGCAGAGCCACAGCTGGCACTGCAGGAGGGCTGAGCCACCATGGAATGGGACTGACCAACACCCTGAGCACAGCATGCCAGGGCCTGTGTGACTCTGGCAGTGGTTGTTTTGTTTGTACTATTACATTTGTATTTTTAGTTTTCCTAGTAAAGAACTTTTATTCCTATTCCCATATATTTGCCTGAGAGCCTTTTAATTTTGAAATGATAATAATTTGGAAGGAGAGGGTTTACATTTTCCATTTCAGTGGAGGCTCCTGCCTTCCTTAACATACACCTGTCTTTTCAAACCAAGACAAAATCCAACTGGATATAAGGAAGGAAAAGTGCACCATGAGGCTAATTGAACAGGGGAAAAGGAACAGGTATTTTAGGAATCTGTGTAATGAGGTGAAACCACTGATCAGGGGTTTCAAGGCAGGCATATGAAAGCTTGGTCAACCCTCATCAACACCCTGTCTTGAATTGCTATTTGTACTGCATAGGTAGAAGTGTTGGGTTAATGGTTGGACTCAATGATCTTAGACCTCCTTTCCAACCAGAATTCTATGATTCTGAACCTGACCATATTATAACATATCTGATCACCAAACCAGCAGAAAAAAGCCTGACCAAGAAGCTTTGCAGCTTCTTGAAGCCACCTACAGCTGGAGCATATTCATTTGCTAAATTAACAACATTTCTAGTTAATTTCCTCCTTGTTTGCAGAGGACCTTCCCATCAGAGCCTCTCCTCCATGCTGCCTTTGCCCCATGGTCCATCAGAGGCCATTCCAGAGGACATGACCACAACCTTTGGTGCATGGGGAAATGGGGAGACAACAGACAGTCCCCCAGTCCCAACAGACGAGTCATGTTGAGAGAATCCCAGCTCTGCAGCCAGAATGGTTTTCCTGGGAAAAGGAAAGAGTTTCACCCGTGGGCTTTGAGGGAGCAATATTGAGGCTGCTCAGACATGGAACAGGCATCGCCTGGAGCTAGAAAATGTCCAGCTATCTGCATCGACTTCCTGCCAGCACATGAAGTTGTGATGGATTTGTGATCAGTGAAGGAAACCAAAACTAACTTTACCTGCTAAAGCCTGGGAGAGGGGAGAACTCCACTCTGAGGGCAGAGAGATCTGGGGATGTAAAATTAATGAAAAAATATTGCTGCACACTCCTCTGACCAACACATCCCAACCCAGTATGCATTTTCCCTGTCTTGCTCCCTGCAGAGCAACATCATCTATTAATGATCCTAAATGGCTGGACACGTGCTTGTCTCCTAGTGAATGACAAACAAAACCAGATGACCCATGGAGGAAAAATAAGGTGGTGACATGCTCTGAGCAACATTGTTCCATGATAAAGAGATACTGTCATGGCAGGATGGATTGTCCTACCATAAAAAAACCCAGTCCCAGGAGTGAGGGACTTGGCTTGCAGACTCAGCTCTTGAGAAACCCTGACATGGGCTTAAATAAATCACTGCAAGAAATCACCAAGGCTGAGAACAGACCACAATCCACAATGGCTGTGTGGTGACTGAGCATTGTTCCCACCATGTGTGCATCAGCTTGGTGTGATGAGTTTAGTGGCCTCCCTAGACTAGACAAACTACTTCAGCAAAGCTGTTGGGAGTAATTGCCTCCTTCCCTGGCAATATCAGGAGGATTTGGGGATGGAGACCAAACCCCTCCCTCCCTATAAAGTGCATGGTAGGAAGGCTGGGTGTGAGATGAACTGCTTGGACAGAGAATTGTTCTGCTGGCAAGTCCTCCAGGGCTTAATTTAGATATACTATAAACTCATTTACGTTGGGAATATTCTCTCCTGACTCACAGCAAGGGGTGACTGGGTTTTTGCATGGAGATAAGCACTGAGGCACAGCAGCCCCTGGCTCGCTGAGCTCAGATGTGTCATCAATCCATAACCATCTCTCTTGGGCTGATCTGGCACAGAGAACTCAAAGAGAAATTGGAAAAATTTCTCTTCAGATTGTGCTGAACTTATAATTTTACTCCATTACTTTGTTAATTGCAGTACCTGAGGATTGTGGAAGAAAAAGGAGAATCAGTGGATTTACATTCCAGCCCTACTTGTAGGACTTTCTTTTCTCCAGCGTTATTGAGATAGGAATATTTTGCTCAGGATTCAAGATATGCCTTTAACGGATAGTCAGCAGGAAAGGGATTAGGGTGATATGACTCCTGGTCCTAAATTTTGAGCCATCTCAGACCCAACCTGGGAGGTCATAGCTGATCACAGTGACCCATAAAATGCAGCTTGCCTTATCAGCCCCATTGTAGACATGTCCTCTTCAGAGTGGCATGACCAGTACATTCTTTGTGGTTGTAACTTCAGATGCTGCTGCAAAACCAGGTAATATTATTATTAATCATTGAATGGTTGGAAAGGGCCTTAAAGACCATCTCTTTCCAACCCATGCCATGGGCAGGGATACCTTCCACTAGACCAGGGTGCCCCCAGCCCCGTCCAACCAGGCCTGGGACACTGCCAGGGATGGGGCAGCCACAACCTCTCCAGGCAGCCTGTGTCAGGCCTCACCAACCTCACAGGGAAGAATTTCTTTCCAATATCACATCTAACCCTGTCCTCTGCCAGTGAAGCCATTCCCTTGTCCAAAGTCCCTCTCTAGCTCTCTTGGAGCCACTTTAGGCACGAAAAGGGGTAGTAAGATCTCCTTGAAGCCTTCTCTTCTCCAAGCTAAACACCCCCAACTCTCTCAGCCTGCTAATAATAACTGAGTTATTATAGTTACTTACTAATAACTAGTAAGAGAGATCAGGCTGCTCTCACAGAGATAAATGCCTTCTTCCACAGTAAGTATTCTCCTCCAGGGAACCTTACAAACACTTCCTTTCAAGATGACCATCTCCTCCACCCAGCTCACTAACGGGGAGGGTCGTTATTAACACCCTGAAAATCTCAGCCCCTGACTCACAAATTATTCTTTGCAGCTGTGTCATAAATCTGAGCTCATCAAAGCCCTGACAGTCAGTGTAGCCCAGCTGGGAGATAGGATAAATATCCCATAATTTCTATCACATTTCATAGCTCCCATGGCTGAGACTGGGCTATTAGGAGATGCTGCTCAGAGAGGGGAAGCATGAGGAAAAATTTCTGCCTTAGGGAGATACAGGGAATAAAGAGGGGAAAATAGCAGCATAGGGTCCTGCTGGCATTGCCAGCCTGAACATGGGCACAGATAACAGCCCTATGGACGTGGGAGATAAATCCCATCTGTGGCTGCCTGGATGTCAGAGTGGATGTAGAACATGAGACAGGAATTGCATCCTTTTAGCTGTGCTAGGACACTGGGCTAAGCACAACGTGCAAGAACATTTCCAGTGAGATGCTGTAGGAGGTTTCCCAGCACGTACCAGAATGGTGTGGCCGGCAGGAGCAGGGAGGTCATCCTTCCCCTGTGTTCGGCGCTGGTGAGGGCACACCTCGAGTGCTGTGTCCAGTTCTGGGCCCTCAGTTAAGGAAGGACCTTGAGATGCTCGAATGCATCCAGAGAAGGGCAACAGGGCTGGTGGAAGGCCTGGAACACAAGCCCTATGAAGAGCAGCTGAGGGAGCTGGGAGTATTTATCCTGGAGAAAAGGAGGCTCAGGGGAGACCTCATCACTCTCTGCAACTGCCCAAAAGGAAGTTGTAGCCTTGTGGGGGTTGGTCTCTTCTCACAGGTGACCGATGACAGGATGAGAGGTCACAGCCTCAAGCTGTGCCAGGGGAAGTTTAGGCTAGGTATTAGATGTTAAATTTCTTCACAGAAAGAGTGGTTTGGCATTGGAATGTTCTGTCCAGGGAGGTGGTGGAGTCACCATCCCTGGAAGTGTTTAAAAAAATACTGCAGATGGCACACTCAGTGAGTGCCATGGTTTAGCTGATAACGTAATGTTAGGTCACAGGTTGGACTCGATGATCTCAAAGGTTTTTTCCAACCTAGTTTATTCTGTGATTCTATGATGATCCTTGATCCTCCCTGGAAGTGTTCAAGGCCAGGTTGGATGGGGCTTGGAGCAACCTGGGATTGTGGAAGGTGTCCCTGCCCATGGCAGGGGGGTGGAACGAGATGGTCCTTTCCAACTCAACCCATTCTGCGATTGCCTGATCATTCCATGATTTTGGTGGTCAAGAATGCCAAGGGCAGCTGGAGATGTAGAGAATGATGGATCACCAGCACTTGCAGACACTCAGGGCTGGAAGAAACACATTAAGAAGATCTCTAAGAAAAATAATTTAAAAAACCCAAATCCCAAGTCTTGTATTAATTACATATATTTAATTCCAAGTCTTGTAATAATCTTGCATTGAGCTTCTGAAATTCCTGACTCCAGGTTAGGAGAGGGTTAAGAGAAAGCTCTGAGCTCTCTGACTGCATGGGATGCTCCCAAGGATGAGCTGAAATCTCCCTGAAAGGCGTCCTACCCTTTTGACCAGACTCAAACCAGAATGTCTCTCATCATTAAAGTCAATTCTTCCAGGATGGCAAGGAGGGGCATTTTCATGGCTGATTAGCTCTGCAGAGCTCATGCCAATTCAGCTGTTATGGGCAGATATATTGTGCCCCTGCCTTGCAGCAGCCAGCCTGTTTGCTGGAGTGGGAAATCGCTTGGAGCAGAAGACACTGCACCAAAAATCCTGCACTGGAGACTGAAGAATGATAAAGCTGCAAAGCCAAAGCTCAAAGCCTAAAGTTTCTTGTTTGTTGTCCTGACAGTGTTTACGTGTCAGATTGTAGAACCATACAGTCACAGGATGGTTTGGGTTTGAAGGGACCTTAAAACTCATTCAGTTCCACCACCTGCCATGGGCAGGGACCCCTTCCACTATCCCTGGTTGTTCCAAGCCCCGTCCAATCTGGCTTGGACACTTCCAGGGATGGGGCATCCACAGCTGCTCTGGGCAGCCTGTGCCCGGGCCTGCCCACCCTCACAGGAAAGAATCTGTCTGCATTCAACTAAAGCTGAGCCAAGAGCTGAGCTGGTGGAGAACCCGGCACTGGCTGAATCCTGGGAGTGGGGCAGGGAGGTGAGGCACTCAGATGCAGAAGTGAGGTACTCAAGTGCTCTGCTCTGGAAACCCAAGTCTGATTTCACTAAGCTTTTCCTTTTCATTCCCTTCTTCTCTTCTGGCTATGCCAGAAAGAAACTAAATCCTATGCAACGAATTTTTGCCTTGCCTCCCTATAGCAGTTCCCATTTAGAAGTAGCTGAGTGCATTTTGGGGAAGCCAAGGGCTGTCAGAATCTGTGAGGCTGTGAATGCAGTAAGAGCTGATGCCTTCTTAAGGGCCTTTCCTGGTGGAAAAGGCTTTGTTCCCAGTAGTTCATGCACTTGCTTTAAATGTTGCACAAAAATCCTGCAAAGAGGTGCTGCAGCCTGGCTTTTGCAAGCTGGAAAGGAAAGAAGGTTGCTGGGGATGTAGGCAGCTGGTGCTAGCTGGAGTGGACTGCAGTGTGTTCCTACTAGCATCAGGGAGCTGGGATATATCGGGGTAATCAGGAGGAGATGGGAAAGTACAGGACTTTATCCTGTGTCTGCAAGATCTCTGTCATCTGAGGGTTGGACCCCAAAAGTAGATTTATAAGATAAGTCATGGGATTGTGATGCATTGTGCCAAGGGCAAGTGAGACTTCATAAAATCATGGAATGATTTGGGTTGGAAAGGACCTTAGAGACTGTAGCAGTGTGGGGTTTAGATGGTGGTGGCTGCTACCTTTATTTCCCAATAAGCATCTCCTGTGGAAAAGCTTCTTGGTTAGGAATTCAGGCAAAGCAGTCAAGTCCACACACCACACTCAGCAGAACTGGCTCAGCCAAGAGAGGCAGAAGGGCCTTTTGTGTGGTCAGTTCCAGCCAAGGTTTATTCCAGCATGCCAAAGGACAACCAGGGACAAAGACAGGAGCATGTGGGCTGCACACGGTGAAGGGTGGGAGGGCACGGAGGTGGCCCAAAGGGCACTGCCCTACAGGGGAGATGGGGACAGCCACCAGGGATCCCACAACCAGTGAGGCAACAGGGAAAGGAGAAACCAGGAGAATTTGGGACATACGTGGAAAGGAACAGGAGTGGTTCATTGTTAAGCAAGAGTCCATGAGGAAAACCTTTCTGTCTGCCCAGGTGGGGAAAGACTCTATGGTAAGTGTCTCCAAGGCAAGGCTCTGGGGATTTCCCTGAGGGGGAAAGAATCAGAGGATTCCACAAAAGACCATCCAACTCTGATGCCCTGCCATGGGCAGGGACACCTTCCATCAGAACAGGTTGCTCCAAGCCCCCTCCAGCCTGGCCTTGGACAGTCCCAGGGATGGGGCAGCCACAGCTTCTCTAGACAACCTGTCTAGAGAAGGGCCTCACCATCCTTATAGTAAAGAACTTCTTCCTAATATATAATCTGGTGTGGAAATGAGAATAAACACACTGCCACAACCTGGAAAAGCTACTTGTGGGTTTGATCCAGGCATTTGGTGCAGAAACTAGCGATGCCGGTGGGATGGACAAGTCCTCTGCATAATTACAGAAGTTGTGAGGGACAGCGAAGATGTCTGGGAGCATCTGTGAATTCTGGGTGCTGACAGAGCTCTGAGGATGCTCTCTGTGAATTTGCTCACATGTAGCTTGGTTTAACTCAGCAGTGAAGAAGCTGGAAAGCAGAGGACTGGACAGGCCGATTTCTATCCATCTGTAGGTTCTCAGTTCTGATTCTGTCACCATGTAGTGGAGACAGGCCAAAGTGAAGGTGACCTGAACTGTCTGGGATGAACCATCCCAACTTGGTGGCCTGTGTACTTGGTGGCTTAGGGCAGCATACACACAGGTCAGAGCACTCGAGGGGTGAGGTTCTCAAGACTCACATATTATAAACAGGTCCTCTGATTTGCAGACCTACTGAGGAACACCACTGGCACTGTGAGGAGATTTTCCAGTTAATATCTTGAGCCCTCCCAACAAGAATTTGCATGGCCCCATCCCTTGAAGTCTTCAAGGGTAGGCTGGATGTGGCCCTGAGTAACCTGATCTAGTGAGTGGTATCCCTGCCCATGGGAGTGGGTTAAAACACAGGTTCTTTAACTGCCTTCCAACCCAAACCATCCTGTGATTCTATGATTCTAAGTGGCTGTCGCTCCTGCACCTCGTCATCTCCACTGATGCTGGTTCAGTGGTTTCTCCACCCATCTGATGTCAGCTTCCCTCTGGAGACAAGAGGTGGCCAATGATCCATGAAACCACATGGCTTCACCCCATGTGAAGTGTCCACCACTGTCTCCTAAGTGGAGTTTGAGCTCATGTAACAGATCTCAGTCGTGGATGACAGAGGCTAAAACAAGTTAATTATCCCAGTGTCTACAAAGAGAGTTCATTTCCTTGAGAGTGCCTTGCTCCTGAGTCACCCTCATCCACCCTCCTGCCTTGCCTCTTTATCAGCCATCAGCACTTCCTAGGTAGACAGGTGACTTTTATAGGATCATCTCCCACAAGGCAAATCCTCTAAAAACAGACAGCGGAGCATTTAATCACCACCTCCACAACAATTCCCATCCAAATGCAAGACCCCCAGTTACCCCCTCTAAGCCTTTTTAATCCTTTTCCTCTAATATGAGATACCAGGCTGCAAAAAGTAACACCAGCAGTCCAAATTCTTGGATGAGGTGTTCCTCAGAAGCTTCTGCAACTTTTCTAGCCATCAGCCAGGAGTTTGTCATGCTCTGTGAGACTGGGCAGAAAAAGGTGGGGATATTTTCACACCAGGAAAAATAATACAGAAATGAGAATGATATATTAACATCCCTCACAAAACAGCTTTAGAAGAAATCAAGGACCCTGAGCAACCTGATCTAGTGAGCGACTTCCCTGCCCAGGGCAGGGGTGTGGAACTAGGTGATCTTAAAGGCCCATTCCATGATTTTATGAAATAACCCTTCTCCAGGGCAGGCAACTCCCTAAAATGGTGTCAAAAAGCACAGATTGCAGCATGGTACCTGTAGGCAAATTAGGGAGTTTGGGGTGTTAAAGCTGTGGCAAATTATGCAGAAAACAGGTTTGCCTCTGGATATTTGCTGTAAAATACTTCCTTTTCACCTTTATTCTGACATTTTTATAAGACAATGTAAAAATGTTAATATTCAACAATACTGTTCTGTTTATTTAAGTAACAACAATTGAGCTTGCAGGCATTTCCTGGAGAAAGCCTTCTGGTGACGAGCTTTCATGTTTTAACTGCTCATTAATCTTCCTCTGAACATCCTGGTTTGGCACTATGAATATCAAGGCTGCTACATGATCACTGTTGAGACTATAATGTGAGCACTTAATGGTAGGTTGTTATTTCTTAGCACTTAATTATGGCAAGGTGCCTGTTATGTGTTGTTAAAATTATTCCAGCATGAAAATTCCCATTCTTTACCCCCTGGTTCCCACTCATAATTCCTCTCATCACAAGGTGAGTTATTTTCCCCTCGTGCTCCTCACTCTTTACCTTGACTTCTGTGTGCAAGTGAATCACCTCTTTCTTGCTATTTTGCCCCAAAGGTAATCCATTCATTACTAAGCAAAGGGAGAGTGAAAGAGTAATAAAAGTGAAATGGGGCTCATTGTGAAAAAGAGACATTTACATGGTGATGAGATTTCTGTGTGAGCTGAAGGGTTGAAAGGTGGTTTGAGGAGTTGAGTTATCTATGACACCTCTCTGAGAGCATGTTGGTGCTCCTCCATTGCTGCTGGGATCATCTTCCCAGCTCATCTCTCAAACACATTGCTCTTGTGATTTCATCCTTCCCCTGCCTCACAGCCTGAGCCTCCACCAAACAAAGCACCTTCTTTGCAAATGTCACTCCGTTCTCCATACAGCTGCAGCCTTTTGCAGACCCCAGGATCTGACATTTTGGCCCGCTTTTTCTTTAAGTTGTTCCTCAATCTTGGCTGTGCACTGCCCCCACCAGTGCCTAGAAGGTCACCTCTTGCTGAAGTCTGCAAAAATCACAGCTCTTCAGTTCTATGCTCATTGTTCCTCTCACCTTCTTTGCTTGGCTTCTCCATTGGCCAAGTCCTTCCTGCCGCTCAGTTCTGAGGTTCCTGCAGAAAACATCTTTTGCTTTGCTTTGCATCCTGCACACCAAAGCCCCCTGATCTCGGCTGAGGCCCTGAAAACACATCTGTTACGTTTATGAGGATGTCTAACACACATGTTACAGGCTGGAGCCCCTCTACTCTGGAGATGCACCGGGAAAGCTGGGGGTGTCCTGCTCTGGGGAGAAAAGAGAAGGCTCTGGGGAGACCTTTCAGCACGTTTCAGCATCTAAAGGGACTCCAGGAGAGCTGGAGAGGGGCCTTGGACAAGGGTCTGAAGTGACAGGACTTTGCACTGACCGAAGGCAGGGTTAGATGGGATATTGGGAAGAAATTGGGAAAAAATTGGGATGAAATTGGGAAGAAATTGATCCATGTGAGGATGGTGAAGCCCTGGCACAGGTTGCCCAGAGATGGTGTCCAAGTGCCCCTGGATCCCTGGAAGTGTCCAAGGCCAGGCTGGACAGGGATTGGAGCACCCTGGGATAGTGGAAGGTGTTGCTGCCCATGGCAGGGGATTGGAACGAGATGATTCTGGGATTCTACAAACTTCAGAAATTTACAGATTTTTTTGAGCTGCTGTACATGGGTGTCTGAAGCCCTGTGGTGTGTACTCTCTCCTGGGTCTCTAAAGGCTTTCCAAACACAACAGATAATTGGATCCCACTCACACTCATCTGCAGACCAAAGCATGGCACAGTTTTGATTTCCTGTTTCAAAGACAAAATTTGCTTTGAACATTTGTTTTGTACATCTTTCTTACAGGCCCCCTTAGAAGTACTGATAGGTTGCAATAAGGTCTCCCTGGAGCCTTCTCTTCTCCAGGCTGAACAATTGCAAGTTCCTCAGCCTTTCCACATAGGAGAGGTACCCCAGACTTGTGATCAATTCTCTACTGACTACAGAAAACGCCTCTGAAGAAGACGTAATCACAGGATGGGTTGGAGTGAAAGGGGACTAAAAGAATATCTCCTTCCAAGCCCCTGCGATGGGCAGGGACACTTTCCACTAGACCAGGTTGGTTCAACCTGGCCTTGAACACTCCCACAGGATGGGGCAGCCACAGCTTCTCTGGGCAGCCTCTACTAGTGCCTTACCTCCCTGACAGGGAAGAATTTCTTCCTGAAGTCTCATCTAAGCATCTTCCAGTTGCTGCCAGTTTCACAGGCCTGCTGAGGTGAGTCCCATGCTTTGGGACAGAGGCAATGCTATCCAGAAAATATCAAGTAACCTGTAGCCCATGCAGCACTTCTGGCCTGGAGCAAGGATGGTGTTTGAGGCTCCAGAAAGCCCCTCACCACTTACTCATTACTGGAGCACAGCTCAGCCAAGGAATGCATTTTTCTGCCTCTCACTGACTGTTCAGGACTTAACCACAGCGACTTCCTAATGCTAATCTCTGCACATCGTTAGCAAACATGTTGGCCATATCAGCAGCTGAGGCTGTTCCTTCAAGGTGGCTATTATTCCATGTGCTTATTAGCATATTTATCTGCCAGTACCAAACACAAGCTGACTCACAGATTCCCAGATAATGCTTCTATCCAATGTTATTTCTAAAACACATGATCCTGTTATAAAGACACCCCTGGGGTGTGTCTTGTTGCGGAAGAGCTTGCTGTTTTCAGTCTGCATTCTCAAACACAGCAGCAGCCAGTTTTGTGTGCTCAGGGTAGATCCTTTCAGCAGAGTCTGCACAAGACAGTTCCGCTCTTTCTAAACCAGCATTTCTTGTTTTGGCAGGTGTCTTGTCATCTCCCAATAGTTGTGAACCTGCACTTGCAGTTGTGCTGAACTGGAGGTGTTTTTTTCCCATTCCTTTGACTCCCACCTTTCCTCCTCATCTGTCTTTGCTCAGAGTGGACACTCACACGATCATACTGAGGAGAGCTCAAAGCAGTGGAAGAAATGTCAAAAATCTGTTCCATATTTATTTCATAGATCACAACATTTTACATTTAAGCCACATTTATTTAAACTGGGAAAAAAAAATCCAGCCCTCCAGACCTTTCTGGATTATAATGAAAGACTGTTTCCTCCCAAGGGATTCCACAGCAATCTCCTTCTTGAACCAAATGTTCTGCTTCCTTGAACAGCTGCACAGGGCTCAAATTGCAGTAGCCATCACCCCAAATAGTGCCACAGAGCCGAGCTTTTCCAGCAGAACCTGGGAGCCCAGAAATGTGACTGTGAATGGGGTAGGAGCACAGTCTGCACCCAAGGCAACAGGATGGAACCAAAATACAGGAAGTCAGCCTCCATGAGCTGATGGTCCCTTCTTGCCTCTGATTCCATGAACTATCATAAATCCTACACAAAACAGTTGCATGGTAGCATCTGTTTCCTACTCTCTTCACTTCTCTCTCCTCGCGACCCCTCTGCCCTTGCACCCAGATTTTGCAATGACTCGCCCAGTGGGGCAAAAGCTGCTGCAGGTCTGCTCCAAGCAGTTTATTCTTCCCCTCTGTGACACCCAAAAACCATGTCCTGGTGGTACTCCTCCTGATGGAGTTCCACTGTCTCTCCCAAGGGAGGAACAAACATGCTTCCAAGGTTCTTTTACTCCTAAAATTGGTTTAATCCCCTGTTAAGCCCTGTTAATATGTAGGCATCTGCAGCTGTACTGCAGTTAAGTTGCATGAAACTATTAATTTTGATTTCATGCGCAGAGGTGCTGACTAGTCATGTATCTTCAAGCCTCAAATATTTCTCCAAGGTGGTTTGAGCTGCTTGGTGGAAGGGGAGATTTCTTCCAACTTCATTTTTTCTGCGAGTCCACAGTTCTGCTTTCTTCATCCATAAGAATTCACCCCTGTACTTTGTGTGTTCTCTGTATATCCATCCCCCTCTTTTAGGCATTTCCTACTCTTCAGTGCTATTCATGCAACCTCTAGCAAAATACCTGCTTCAACGCTGTTATTATCCTGGGCTCTATTATCCCAATTATACTTTGCCCAACTATTTTGGAGAGGTATTTGGAGAACTGGTTTCAATGTAAAATCAGTAACTCTTTACTGGTTTGGCCTGTCATGATAGGAGGAAGCAAAATATGTTGATATAATCTAAACCCCAAGTTCCTTGTGTGCTGTTTCAACAAGTCACAGACCAGCCCATGAGGAAGTTCCCCTCTTCTTCAGCCACAGGCACCAGTTTAACTACACATCATCATCTCCCATGGAAGTCAGCCAGACCAGTCATTCTCTTAATGATGAGTCCATGTATAAAATTTTGGATAAAGTGTAGTTTTCATAAACTTTCTATAAATGTGAGGCTCTGTATCCCAGAGATTCCATGGCTAAGGAAACTAATTTAGCCCAAGGTGGGTGAACAACAGGGTTTGCATATGTTCTGCCAACACAGTCCCCAGCCAGTTATTAAGTTGATTTAAACCAGCATAACTTCACCCAGGGAAGCCAGCAGCCCGCCCAGGTCACTCTTAGTGCTGAATGCTGCTGCTCCAGTGCTAATTTAACTTAAAGAATCCTAGAATCACAGAATGGTTTGAATTGGAAGAGCCCTTAAAGACCATCTCATTCCACCTCCTGCCATGGGCTGGGACACCTTCCACTAGACCAGCTTGCTCCAAGCCCCATCCAACCTGGCCTTGAACCCTCCCAGGGATGAGGCTGTGAAAGCTTCTGCGGCCAATTTCTTCCTAATATCCCATCTAACCTGCTCTATGGCAGTGGGAATCTGTTCCCCCTTTTCTGTCACTCCAGGCCATTTTTCAAAGTCCCACTGCAGCTCTCTTGGAGCCCCTTTATTCTCAGAATATTTGGAATTGGTCAGGTTGGAAGTGACCACAGTGGGTCATCTGGTCCAAAAAGGGTTCCCTGCCCAAAAAGGGTCATCCTAGAGCACACGGCACAGGATTGCATCCCGATGGTTCTTCAGTATCTCCAGGCACTGGAGGTCCCTCAAAGGTCTCCCTGGAGCTTTCTCATCTCCAGGCTGAACAATCCCAACTCTCACAGCCCGTCTCCAGAGCAGAGGTGAATTACTATACCACAAAAAAGGAGCAGCTCTCCTACAGCTGATGGTATTTGACTGGTATGAAGCTGGAGCTCCCTTCAGGCAAGCTCTATCAGAGCTGGGCAGGCAATGCTCCAAATCCTGGAGCATTATGGTACTGGTGTGCTGGCAGTTTGCAAGACATCTGAGGATGAGACACATGAAATGCAAGACAACATACTGTAACACGTAATTCCCATTCCTCAGCCATGAACATACACATTCAGTGCACTTCTGCTACAACAGTCTCTAGTGTAATTCTGGCTGTGAGCAAGGGTGCAAGAAACTTCAGGGGCATCCCCACCGAGGGGTTTGTATGACAAACAATAAGCTTTGAGAAGCAACATGCGACTGATGGAGCAGAGCCCAAATGTTACATTCAGGCATTTCTCTTCTTGTAAATGTCAGGATGAGGGTATTTGTGCTTTCATAGAATAACAGAGTCACTAAGATTGGAAAAGTACTCCAGGACCATTGAGTCCAACTGTGACCCCAGCAATGCCAGGGCCGCCACTAACCCATGTCCCAAAGTGTGACATCCACACGTCTTTTAAATCCCTCCAGGGATGGGGACTCTACCACTGTCCTGGGCAGCTTGTGCTAGTGCTGAACAACCCTTTCCATGAAGAAAATTTTGCTAATATCCAACCCGAACCTCTCCTGGCACAACTTGAGGTCACTTTTTCTTGTCCTGTCACTTGTTATTTGGGAGAGGAGCCCAACCCCGACCTGGCTGCACCCTCCTATCAGGGAGTTGCAGAGAGTGAGAAGGTGCCCCCTGAGCCTCCTTTTGCCCAGGCTGAGCCCCTTTCCCAGCTCCCTCAGCTGTTCCACATCAGACATGCTCAGACCCTTCCCCAGCTTTCTTCCCTTTCCTGGTCATGCTTTCGGAGTCGGTAACTTTTTGATGGTTTCGCTTTTCTACAGCATGAAGTCATATTTCCAACAGCTCCTTCCAGGCCTGCTTGAGAGCTAACGCAGAGCTGGTAGACAGCAGCACAGCACAGCACTGAAAGGCCACCAGCCCGAGCTCCGTGGAGCTGGAGATGTGGAGCCCTGAGGCTGTTTTTGTCAGGAACACTGAGGAGTCAACCATAGAAAGGACTTTGCACTGACTGGCTTTCTAACAGCATGTTTCCGTGTACAGCCACATCAGGTCTTTGTCAGGAGTGGCTCTCCAGAGACACACTGTCTTGTTAGCTTCAGCCAAGAGGCAGGTGCCCAAGCAACCTCAGCCAGCCCTGTTTCATCCCCTGGCAAGAAGCAGGCATACATTACAGCAGAGATTTTTGACAGGGAGTCACCAAAACAGCCCTGGAGCCCAAGGTTGGTGTCTCCTGCCACTGCTGTTTCCTTGAGTGCAGCCAGGGAAGGTGGTTAAGGCTTCAAGCAGATGAGAAAATGGAGCTCGGTAACTTCTCCCAGAGAGTGAATACCATTCCAACATCTCTCCCAAGAGCTGGAAGGAAGCAATTGGATATGTGAGCCAAAGGAGAGAGAGAGAGAGAGAATTGGTGGTGGAATTGCACCAGAGGTTGGGTGTTGTACAGGGTCTGTCTGTGCTGCAGCTGGCAACACACCTGCATCCCTGGAGCGGTGCCTGACCTCCCCAGAGTCCCTCTGACGGGGCCATGCCTGTTCCCAGGAAGTAAAAAATGCCAAGGGAACAGCGGTACCAGGGGCTGACTGGGGAAGGTGTTTGCACCCCAGATATGTGAGTCAGACAGTGCTAGGCTGCAAGTCAAGGGCAGCAATCGTGTTTCCTTGTACCTGCGTCGGCGAGGGCTGGGCAGCACTGCTCAACTCCCAGCAGAAAGGGCTGAGGCAAGGAAGTGTTGCACTTCTGGAGCCTCTGCAAATGAGCTGGGGAAGAGGAGAGGATGGAGAGGCACAAATGCAATAGCATGTCCTTCCCTTCCTCATCAGTAAATCTCTCTAGGGGAGGTGAGACCTCCTCAGACATATGTGGCACCACCTGCCTGCCTGTCTGCACCCTTGGGATGGTGTTAGCAGGGTGAGTCTTGCGCCCATTGTGAGCTGCCAGGGCTCTTGCTCTACCAAACCACCACAGGCACAGCTGCTCCCCCAGCCCCGACACAGAGCAGGGAGTCATTGAGTTCAGACACAGCAGAGATGCTTCTCCATGAGAAACGCAGAATGTCTAGTGTGGCCCTCAACAATGCGTAGCCTGTCTTTGCTGTTTTTTTGGGGTTTGGTTTTAAATATACAAAACTGTCCTGCCTCCCTTTCTTCCTCCCAAGAACACCCTGAATAATGCTGGCACCTCCTCTCTTTTCAGCCCCTTCCCTGAGCTGAATGTGGGGAGGGTCACATTGTTCCCAGCTACGGCGAGACTCTGAATGCCTTTTGATATCCTCTTGCTGGGCTCTGTGTTGGAAGGAAGGAGGAAGACAGAGCTGTTTATACAGCACCCAGGCTCTCCCCTGACTGCATCTAACTTGCTATTGTTGGTCAATCTCTCAGTTACTTGCTACACGTGGGACTTTGCTCCATGCTTGGAAAAAAGGCTTATGTAGTTAATATGCTTCTTCCAGAGAGCAGGCGGGAACTGGATGATTCGTCTGAGCAGAAGAGCTGCTTGCAAACACAGCCTGTCTTTTTATGAATATCGTGGTTTGAGCACGTAGTTGGCTTTTTCCTTGCAGCAAATTTACTATTCTGTCTTAGTTTTCAAAAAAATATCTGTCAGAGATGGCTCGCTGAAAGGATTTTTCTGTTCCCAAGACATGCAAGTCTTTTGGCAATTTTTTTCCTTTTCCTTCTTTGTTCTTTATACAATACTTTGATTTTCCTTGTTAAGGTGGAGGTTATCTCAAAATATGCCAGGACTTTGGAGGAGTGCTTTTACAGAGATTATGGCTCTGGGCTGGGAGGCATACTTCCCAGGTCTGGCCCTAGCTTTCTTTAGTACCTGGTCTATATAAATCAACATTTTCCCAAACAGATACCTTGGTTTCATAGTTACCCAACTTGAGGCCATCAAATGCTGATCTTCAGAGCCTACACATCTTCCCCCTAAAATCAGATGGAGATAAAAGGGTCAAATCTTTCCATCAATCTCTTTCAAGACATGACCACAAAATAGAAAATCGACAAGAAGGAGACAATGCAGATACACTGCAAGTAACCTGGCTGCTGAAATGCTTTTTGCTGAACCTGGATGGATCCAGCAGCCTTCCTGATTCTACCTACGATCTTTAATGTCCCTTCCAAGTTAAAACGTTCTGTGATCCTATAAAATACTGTTTATTTTGAATTACATGGAAAACCAACCCCCAAACTTTTGTAATCATTAGATTCTTCCAGGGCCCTGCATATGACCCAAGTACACGTGACATTTTCACAGTCTCACTAACCACCATGTCCTCAACAGCTTTGGAAGAGTGCACTGTTCTTCATTTTCTCTCCCAATTTCTGTGCTTCAACAAAGTTTTATTAATAGTTTTCCCCTATCCTAAAAAAACTAAAGCAAGTGTGCAGATGTAGTTATTATTCTGCTTCTCATCATTATTGTGCCTGCAAATCTCTCAGACCTTTGTTCCCAGCAGCACTTGAGTTACTATATTTGGGCTCTTATTAGGCACTTTTTCAAAGGACCTTTGGCCATCCACATCTAAATAAAGGAAAAAGAGAGATCAAACTAGACCTCTAGCAAACTCTGAATTTATACCTAAATGTGCTTAATAATTGGATTTGTGTTGTAAAACATGCTCATAGCAGGATTTCCAGTTGGGTGGGTAGAAAATAGAGGGTTTCTGTGCTTACTCCTGCCATTCCGACATTTGTATCAGCTTGGGAACTTGAGTGGAAAAGCTCTTTGGGACTTGTGCCAGTGTGAGGTCTGGGGCAGGATCAAGGGAACCGAAACAAAACAAGGGTGAGTTGTTTGCAGGAAATCTGGAGAGTAAAAGAAAAAATATTAAACAAGTCCTTCAAATGACCTAGTGAATGTTTTGAAGGAAGAGCTGGGGCTGTTCAGCCTGAAGAAGAGAAGGCCTCAGGGAGACCTTTGAGCAGTGTCCAAAGGGGTTACCAGAGAGCTGGAGAGAAACCTTGAACAAGAGTCTGGAATGACAGGACAAGGGGGGACAGCTTCCCACGGCCAGAGGGCAGGTTAGAGTAGATATTAGCAAAAATCCTTCCCTGTGAGGGTGGTGAGGCCCTGGCACAGGTTGCCCAGGGAAGCTGTCTGCCCCGTCCCTGGGAGTGTTCAAGGCCGTGTTGGACAGGGCTTGGAGCAATCTGGTCCAGTGGCCCCACCCATGGCAGGGGGTGGAACAAGATGGTCTTTAAGGTTCCTTTCAACCTAAACCATTCTGGGATTTTACAATAAGACCAGGTGGCAGTTTTTATGTGCAGAGTTGCCTCACACATCTCCACAGGCAGCAAACAGGCATCTTGAGTGAATACATTTTGGTCTGGGCATGATTGTGTCTGGATTCAGACTTCACCGGTGCTGCGGAGGTGAAGAAAAGAGGAGTTTTGGGGAAAATGGAAGGACCTTCAACAGAAGAGACAGGGTACAAGGTGCTGAGGGTTTGGGAATGTGGGCAGAGGTTGTGATGGGTGGAAACTGCAGGTTGGGTGAGGAGCAGAAAAAATGGTGATGCTGGCTTACAAGATAATCGGAAAGAATTGATTCCAGGCCCTCGGCTAGGGAGTTATTTCTGAAGTTCAGGACTCCTGTGAGCTCATCTCACCAGCAGATAAAAAGCTTGTACAATGCAGCATTATGCTTATGGTTTCATGTGATTTTTGACCTCTGATATCACCATGACTTGATCCATTTTGATAAACATCCCATTTAACCAGCCTCCTAGGGCAGATCCACTGTTTACATGCCTGTGATACCCAGCTCAGCCATGACTCAGCCATCAGCAATGATGTTCTGCCCTTATTAATATCAATGTAAATCTCCTTAATGCAGACATAATTTCACCCCAGAGGCCAATTCATTAATTAGCATGTCTGGCTATCCTGTCATTGGGCATATGAAGTGGGTAGTAACTTGGCTTATATACGGAGCAAATATGTGCTGAGTAAATATGGATTCAACTGCACACATAATGACAACAGATGGGGCCATAAATGTTTGGCAGCAAGAGTGAACAGAGGTGCGAGTAACTCCTCATCCCTAATTCAGTGCTGGTGGTACTTGCTTGTTGTACTTGCTTGTTTATAGTTGTCTAAAATCAATGTCCATGGAAGGGTTGTTGAACTGGTTATTTATTTCACATACTGCATAAAGTTGTGCGAGTCATAGAATATCATGGATAGAGTAGCCTGAGTGGGAAAGGATCCACAGGGATCATAGAGTCCAGCTCCTGGCTCTGCACAGGACACCCCACCAATCCCACTCTGTGCCTGAGAGCACTGTCCAAATGCTCCTGGAGCTCTGGCAGCCCTGGGGCCTCCACAAACCCTGGGGAGCCTGGTCAGTATCCGACCACCCTCTGGGGGAAGAATCTTTTCCTAATATTCACCTAAACCTTCCATGACACAGCTTCAGCCATTCCCTTTGGTCCTGTCCCTGGTCACCAGAGAGCAGAGATCAGCCACTGAAGGGTTGCTCTGATGATGTTATGTTTTTAGCTGTGATACACAGGGCTCTTCCATCCCCAAGGCAATCCCCGCCTGTCACATCACACTCTCGCATGCACTATTCACCAGGACCCCCACATGCCTGCTGTCAGGAAGGGGTGTTTTAAGCATTCTAGTACATCTATTATGAAGTATTTTTGTCGTCTGAAATAAAAATAGACAAGTCAGAACTCTGGGCTAACCTAACTCCTCTCCCTCCAAACGATATTTCATTTCAGCAAGTTGCTTGTGAATAAAAAAAAAAAACCCAAACCAAAACAAAGCAACCACAAACAAAACCAAAACCAAAACAAAAAACCAAACCAAAAACAATAACAACAAAAACCCCAAAATATTTTTGAACATTTTTTGCATGTTATAATGAAACAGATTAAAGTTTAAACAACAATCATTATCTTCTGCAGCTTATATTTGATACAGACAGTGCCAGGGAGGACAGTGTGATCAAGAACAAGGTTAGGAAAGGATTTCTTCTCTTGTGCAACACTCACAGATGTTACTCTTCTCCCAAGTATTTGAGATTTGCCACAGGCAGCTGATGAACGCTCTGTTAGGTGGGCTGTTGGTTTATTGTCAGAACTCTCTCTTCCTGCTCTCATTCACTGGATGACCCTTCTTAACTCTCTAAGTGATTTAAAGTTTGCTTGATAAAAAACAACCATCAACTACTGCACAGATCTAACAATTCCAGTTATCTGGTAGAAAACCTTTTGACTCCCCAACTGCAAAAACCTTTTGAATTGCTAATTTCCCAGGTTGCCCAGGAGAGTTGTGGCTGCCCTACCCCTGGAAGTGTTCAAGGCTAGGTTGGACAGGACTTGGAGGAATCTGCTGTATGGGGTGGTGTCCCTGCCCATGGCAGAGGGTTAGAATGAGACAAACTTTGAGATCCCTTCCAACACAAACCATTTTGTGATTCTGTGATTCTATGACTTTCAAGGAACTACTGTGGGGAAAAGGGTGGGGAGAGATCCAAGGATGGACGGCATCTTGTGCTTTATCTGCCTAGCTGTATAAAAGCTCACTGTTGAGCACAGAAGCAGTTCGCTAAATCTGACACCAGTGAAGAGAAATTCAACTGGTATCTAGGATGGGAACAATTTCTCCAAGTTTATTTGCACCCTTATCCAATGTTTTTACTTTCTGTCTTTTGTGCAACAGCGAGCTATGTTTGGCAGGAAAGGGGGGAGCAGATGTTGTGAAAATATAAGTACTGTTATCACTGGTAACTGCAAGTGAACACAAAGAGATGCGAGGAGACACAAAGTAGAGGATGGGGTATATTTGACAGCAGATGCCACCCCCAGCCCTGAGCTGGCTATATCTGGCTAATCCATGCGGTGTTTCAGAGCATGCCAGAAACACTTCCACTGCTTGGAACCTTTTGGCATCACTTGGTGGGAAAAACTTGTGCTGGCAGCACCTGTGTGACTGTGCTGGGTTCGGGTGACAAGGCTTTGATCCGGGCTCCTGTGGGGAGGTCCGCTACAGTCCTGGAGCTTCCCTCCAAGCCTGATGGAGCCGTGGAGGCGTGGGGGTGCAGAGATCCGCGTGCAGCTCATGAACAGCCCGTGCCAGAGCATGGGGATGCCTGAAGGAGGCTGTGAGCCCATGGGAAGCTCACGCTGGAGCAGGGGCAGGGTGTGAGAAGTCCAGCCCCTGAGGAAGGAGCGGCAGAGACAATGAGTGAGGGACTGGGCACAGCCCCATTCCCTGTCCCCCTGCACCACTTGGAAGCACGAGGGAGAGAATCATGAGGGAAATTGAGCCTGGGAAGGAAGGAGGGGTGGGGGGAAAAGTGATTTAAGATCTGAGTTTATTCCTTATTGCCCTGCTCTGATTTGATTGGTAATAAACTGATTTCCTCAATCTCTTTTGCCCATGACAGTAACTGGTGTCTGATCTCTCCCTGCCCTTATCCCAACAATGAGCCTTTCATTGTATTTTCTTTCCCTGCCCAGCTGAGGAGGGGAGTGAGAGCAGTTTTAGGAGGCACCTGGTTGTGGAACCGGGGTCCAGCCAGGGTCACCTCAGCACAGTGACAATCCAGAGAGCAGTGTCATGCACGGCCTGTATCCTGAGCTGGCTGACTCCCTGAGCCAGACTGGCTTTTCTGGCAGCACCTTGGGAAATGACTGGGTATCTGAATCCACAGATTCAGGGCATGCTGGCAGTTGTCTGTGTCCCGGGAATATAGATGTATGTAGAAATAGCCTCTCTGTGCCTCCATTTCTGTATAGCCTACAAGGGATTTGCAACCTATTTCTCATTCACTCACACCTTTTGGTTTTATGTTGCCTTTGAATACCAGGTCAGCCCAGCCCAGCAGTTTTAAACTAAACCCAAGAGTTCATCCTCCTTCTTGAGGCCTCAAGCAGAAAAGGCAAAATCTCTGAGCAATGGTTTTTCTAGAGATAATTGACTAACAAGAAAAGACCAACCACTCTTTAGAATGTTTTCTTTCCTATCTAACTCACATAGAAATCACTAAGGCTCCCACTGAGAACCTCCCTCAGACAGGTAAATAGCATTTGAATTTCTGAACACAAATGAACTATTTAAATATGGTGAGTTGGCTATTTCCACCCAGTCTGCTGTGTGTTACTTGCATTGCTGCACCTAAACTCTGGTCACCCTTTTGGAAGGAAAAATGTTAATAGTATCTTTTTCCCTTTTTTTTTTTTCTTTTAATAATAAACTCTCAGCTGTTGACATCTTTCCTCACTCACTCAAAAACAATTTGTGTAAGTCCAGACATAATCATATTGCTGGAGACAGACCAAAGGTAACAGTTACCCAAGAACTCCAAACACTGTCAAGTTTCTCATGTCTTTTTCACTCTGTTAAAAATGAAAGGTCTTAAATTTTCACCCTTACTACTCCAAAGGATATCCTTGCTGTGTGTCTAACAGAGTTTGTTGCTTTGTCCACAAATTCAGAAGAGAATGACTTTTAACTTCTTTATTCTTCCATGCTCAGGCCTTTGCTGTTACAAATTGAGGCCCAGAAATCCTTGGAAATCATCAGCTTGTTTTCCAGGGTAGAAGGGTATCCTTTTTTTCAGATCCTCTTTTTTTTTTTTTTTTTTTTTTTTTTTTTTTTTTTTTTTTTCCTTTGATTACACAATTAGAATCATAAAATCACAAAGTGGTTTGAGTCGGAAGGGATCTTAAATCTCATCCCATCCCACCCCATCCATGGCAGGGACACCTCCCACTGTCCCGGTGCTCCCAGCCCCAGTGTCCAACCTGGCCTTGGGCACTGCCAGGGATCCAGGGGCAGCCCCAGCTGCTCTGGACACCCTGTGCCAGGGCCTCACCGCCCTCCCAGGGAATAATTTCTACCCATATTGCTTCCTAGGTTGCTCAGAGCCCCGTTCAGCCTTGCCTTGAACACTTTTTTCCCTCCCCTTCAGCCGCGAGGTCTCCCCGTGCCCCAGGCCCACACTCACGGTGTGTGGGGTGGCTGGGGGGCATTCCCGAGGTATGGGGACACAACCCCGCCTCTGAGGGGACCTTTTCAGACTCACCGGGGTCACCTGGTGGGACAGATCCCCAGCCAACCGGTCTCCATCATCCCTGGGGGCAGTGGAAGCCAGCACGGGCTGCTCCATCCCAGGGCCGTGCCCTTGTCCCCTGTGCTGGCTCTGCTGGGGCACCTCCAGGGCTGGGGGAGCCCCGAGCGCCCAGTTCAGGACAGACATTGAGGGGCTGGGGTGTGCCCAGGGAAAGGATCAGAGCTGAGGAAGGGGCTGGAGCACCCAGAGCTGCTGAGGGGGCTGAGCCTGGAGCACAGGAGGCTCAGGGGGGACCTTGTGGCTCTGCACAGCTCCTGCCAGGAGGGGACAGCCGGGGGGGTCGGGCTCTGCTCCAGGGAACAGGGACAGGAGGAGAGGGAACGGCCTCAGGCTGGGCCAGGGCAGCTCAGGGTGGGCACCAGCAGGAATTTCCTCATGGAAAGGGTGGTCAGGCACTGGAAGGGGTCAGTGGTGGAGTCTCCATCATCCCTGGAGGTGTCCAGGGAACGGCTGGATGCGGCACTCGGTGCTCCGGGCTGTTTGACAAGGTGTGGGGGTGTCACAGGTTGGACTGGGGGATCCTGGAGCTCTGTTCCCACCCCAATGATTCTGTGGTTCTGTTAGTCCCAGTAGCCTTCCTGTAACTGGGGCAGTGCTCGTGCTGTATCTGTGCCAGCTGCTGCTCTCTCACCTGTAATATTTAAGTGTTGGGGAGCGGTAGAGGGGCTTTAATTTCACAGCTCAATTTAAAATCGACTAATTTCCTGGGAAGTGCTATTTCATGGTTTGGGAATCGCCATGTGCTTGAAGCCCTGCTAGCTAAAGTTGCTGAGATGAGAAGCTCACCCCTCAGTGAAGAGCTCTGCAGCTGTAGGACCTACCCAAGGACTGCTTCCACTCCTTCTAAACTCGGGATTGTAATTAGGGGAACCGATCCTGTCACTCTGTGATTCCCTGACCCGCCCCCTCCCCGCCGCCATGGCCGCGGGGTGACGTCACTGGCCCCGCCCCCGCAGTTCCCCCCCCACTCGCGGCCACCGTAGCGGGACCGGCGGAGGC
>WEZZ01013005.1:34318-84137 GCA_013400585.1 Chloropsis cyanopogon
TTCGGGGCTGGTTCGGAGATTCGGGGTGGTTCGGAGGTTCGGGGCTGGGTCAGGAGTGGGGGGTTAGGTTTGGGCACGGAATGAAAGGCTGGGGCTGGTTTAGGTTGGACCGTGGGGATCGGGCTGGGTTAGGGGACGGGGGGNGTGGGAGTGTGGGACAGGGCAGAAGGAGAGGACGCAGCTGCGGCTCGGCGGCCCGGGTCAGGCTGCCCAAAGCAGCACTTGAGGGAAATAGGGAGGTGGGTGCGAGAAACAGGTTTGGGCACTCAGAGGGGGTGGGAGACTGAGGGGGGTCCAGGGGCGAGTGAGGGCAGTAGGGTCGTGGTGCAAGGGGAAGGGCCGGGTGACAGTAAAGGTGAGGGGCGGGACCAGGTGAGGTTAAAGGCGAGCGGCAGATGGAAGGGACACTAAAGGTGAGTGGCAGGTCAAGGGAATGGGGAGGGACACTCAGGTGATGATAAAGGTGAGGGACAGGTCCAGGTGACCGTGAGGATGCACTAGGGCAGGATAGGAGCATGTGGAGGGGACAATAGGGGCTGGGTCTCTGGGCAGTGAGGGTGTGAGCGTGGGGCTGATTCAGGGGGATGTGGGTGTAAGGGATGGGCAGGAGCCATGCAGGGGGACAAAAGGGATTTGGATGCAGAGAGAGAGAAGGGTGTGCAGAAACAGGCTTGAGGGGTGACAGCAATCACGGGTGTGTTGGGGTGACAGTGTGGAAGGCTAGATCTGGGGGTCCACAGAGGAGGTGAGTGGTTGGGGCTTCCTGGGGGAGGTCTGAGAGCAATGGGATGTGGATGTTTGGTGCCCCAGTTGGTGAGTACAGGAGGTTTGTAATGCAGAGAGACGCCTCTAAGGGGGCTGAATTTTTGGTGTTGGTTGGCTGGGGTTGCAGAGGCGTAACTTGCAGTCAGTTGTGATTCTAAGGGAGCTCCTCTGTGTAGGAACAGGGATGTGGTTGTAGGGCACTGGATCACTGGGGGTCTGTGATGGATTGCAGAGCCAGGAAACGTTGGATTTAAGTTTCAGTAGGTCTGGACAGAAAGTGAGGCTGGAGGGGAGTGGGTAGGGGGATACTTTATTGGCAGCAGGGTTAGGTTTGGGGACTTACAAATGGAAGTCTAAAGATGGTGGTGAACGGGGGTGGCTTTGTGTGTGGATGTGGCTGGAGCAGGAAGCCCATGGGAGCAGTAAGGAGCAGGTGAACAGAGGAGGACAGCGTGGGTGTGGGGCCAGTTCCTGGGCGGGGAGAAGGACTAATGTGGAGATGGGACTAGATCACACTGAGAACAGGTTGGAGGAGAAGGGTGTGCAAGTGGCGTTAGGGCTGTGTGGAGACTAGAAGTGTTTGGAGGGGGGTTAAGGAAGCTCCTCTTGGCAGATCAGCAGGTGCTGGTTTTGGTTAAAGGTTATTTCAGGAGAGGTATGTGCAGGGGAGAGAAGCAGTATCCTAATGGGAGTAGCTGGCATTTGGGAGGCTCATCTTCTGGAGCTGTAATGCTGCTGGCTCCTGGGGAGGGACAGTGCGAATAGCAGCCTGGTGGAAAAAAGCTCCTGGACTTGTGGGGAGACAAGACTGGGCAGTGGGAGGGGATTGAACAGGACAAGAGGGTATTGGGAGAGTCCGGCTGCTTCAGAGTAATGTTTTTGGAGGAAAAAAAGGCTAAAGGAGGGTTCTGGGCAGGGGGATGGAAGCCCCTGGCTCCGCACTGGTCCAGGCCACATGCAGTGTGGCTGTGTGTGGGAATGAGAGGTGTCTGCTTGGACAGTGATTTATTTTTGGGCTACATGATGATGGAAAGTGCGGTTCTGCAGTGCTGGGGCCAGCTCTTTTAGTGTTGGGTTGCTTGGTTGGGTTGTGTTCTGAAGTGTATCCCACTGGATGAGAAAATGAAATAGGCTGAGGATGCTCCCTGGCTTCTGTAAGATGGTTACCTGCCTTGGATTCGTCAGCTGTGGCAGTGAGAGAGCCAATGTGTGTCTGCATGCATTAGGTGAATTCCCTGGCAGGGCTGATTCCTGGAAAAGAAGGAAATGAGAAAAGGATGATTATCCTAGGCAGTGACTGCTTTCTTGGGGAGCTACTGAAAGTACCAAGCACCCTTCGATGATGTTCTTTATGGATTTGGAAGGAGGGTAACTGTCTGTATAACCTGAACTCATGGAAGAAAAATACTTTAACTTTTTAATTCATATTTATTGACAGTCTGTACATGAGTGTGTGTGCAAACAGTGTGAAGGGGCTTTTGTATGGAAATGATTCCAGGCTAGGCAAGCCCTGGAAGTCCAAACCTGTCTTTTTAATGTGTTTTTGCCGCTGTCTTGATAAGTGTTTTCATTTAGCTGGGAGAGTGCTTTAATAGCCTCATATCTGTTACTTTCTTGGAGAAACTTAGGATATTTGTTGTTTTAAGGGGACTGGATTTGAGAGGCTTCTTTTCCAAATGGTAATACTAAGTAAAAAAAAGAATTTATATATATTCACTGCTAATAGAACCTCAATTTTTTATCCTCTTACCTGTTTTGATAAAACTTGTTTTTTCTTTCTTGCATATAATTCTAGTCTAAAATTTTGCCTGAAAATATAATACATGTTTTCCTCTGTAGATGGTTTATTTGTCTGTTTATTAGTTTATTAAGGAATTGAAATTTCTAGTAATGTTTTTAAACTTGTAGCTCTGAGAAATGCAAACAAGCAATGTTCATAGTCTTGCAGTCATGTGTCTTTTCACATGCCTTGAGTTTGCTCTGTCTCCTGTCAGAATTGGCTCTGCAGGAGATTTTTTTGTTCACGGTTGTCAAGAGTTTGGCTTTAGAGGACTTAATGTGTTATTAGATGCTGTAGGTACAAATAGGAAGTAGAAGAGCAGGTGAAAATTGTAAGTGCAGTGTATTCCATGTGCTTATCTGCTGGACTCAGAGATGTAATTAAATTTGGCATGTTAATCATCCTGTCTTATCTAGATTTATATGATGACTGTATTTGTGGCCTTGACTGTTTTCATTTATGCTGCAAAGATACACCTTGTGCTTCACTAACCTACTAATCTGTCACATCTTCTTGTGTTCACAGTGAAGCGTGAACATTGTAGCATCAAGTTGCAATCTGCTAATACTCCATTTCCCTTTTCCCCTGGGAAGTATTTTTTTAGACTGCAGTTAGGTGTATGAGGAGCACTCCCCAGATCAGTGGTGCTTTTTGAGGTGGAAGGCTGACTTAGGAAGGACTTCGGGTGACTATTTTTTTAAGTTGTGGAACCAGCCACTTTAGTTGTTCAAAGATAAACATCTTGGTGTAAACGGAAGCTGAAACAGAAAACACAGAATGTGCCTGATGTGCTTGTGTCTTCTATTTCAGTACAGACCTCCAGAGGGCTCTGGGCTGGCTGGAGGCTGCTGTGGGCTTCGAGCTGCCATGATACGGGCAGGAGAGGAGTTGCTGCTGGGAGGGATGAGAAATTCCCTAGTCACAGAGCTGCAGCAGCATCCTGAGATAACATTTGGAGCAGTGGGAGCTTGGGAGCTCCAAACTTGAGAATGAAATCGGCAGCATTGATCATTGTACAATCAGAAAGATGCTGCACACTTGGTTAACAGACTCTTCAAAGCACTATCTACAGCTCAGTGACACAATCTCTTGTCCTGCCTAAACTGAGTTGTCAGCCAGCTGCTTAATTAGCAGATGGACTTAAGGGTGGAAAAGCCCTCTGAGATCGTCTCGTGCAGCCACCCCCCAGCACTGCCAAGACCACCACTACCCACATCCACATGTTTTTGAACACTTCCAGGGATGGGAACTCAGCCACTTCCTGGGCAGTCTGTTCCAGTGCCTGACCAACCTTTCCATGAAGACATTTTCCCCAGTATCCAGTCTAACTCCCCACCAGAAGTGCAACTTAAAGGCCATTTCCTCTTGGTCCTGCCTCGTGTTCCCTGAGAGTAGAGCCCTACTCCCCCTGGCTATATCCTTCTGTCAGGGAGTTTTAGAGAGTGAGTGAGAATGAGATCTTCTCCTCTAACCCCGAGTTTTCCCAGGCTGAGCCCCCCCAGCTCCTCCAGCCGCTCCTCACGAGACAAGGCAGGTAAAGCACAGAGCAAGGAATGACCTCTGGATCACATATGTTTATTGTCCTGAGATTGTAAAGGGTTGGATTAACAAATTCAGGATAATGATTGACTTGTTGAACAGTCAGTGTATGTGGATTGTGTGTGTAGGCTCGCTGACGGGCAGTTTGATGTATGATGGTAGCTAAAAATAATATTTTGACTGTATAATGAAATACCAAATGACTCCAGGAGTATGGGTTTTGTGTGTAAAGGCACTGATGCTCCTTTCATGGTAATACTGTTTTTGTGGTGGGAGATGGCAAATGTTAAGCAGGACTTAACTGTACAACCTGACGGTTGGGGAGTAAAAAAAAGATTAGAGTATGTCCTTTAAACTCCCTTTTTATTAATATAATGGGAGCAGTTATGTGTTACTGATTAAATGTTATGAAGGACTTGGTGGTAATAGTGTCCTTGGCCAAAGAATATTACAGTGAAGAGGAATTTTATCTTGAGGTTTTTGTAAATCACTACCTGAGAGAGTTGTGAGCTGGAAAAGAACTATCAAAATTCTCTTTGTTAAATAAATAGGAACTTTTGGTCAAAAGCTTAAATACAAACCTGTCTTTAAGAAGCTACCTGAGGCAGTTTGTAGATTTCAGGAGGTCAGGAAGATGCTCAATAGATCCAAGGATGTTGGCAATTTGAATCAAATCAGTTTAAATGCTCAAATTAGATCTCGGGGCTGCATTGTGCCTGATCCCCATTCTGTTCCTCCCTGTTCATTAGGATATTATTGTGCTTTAAAATGATTTTCTCTTCCATGCTGCTTAATGAAAGGCTCGCTCAAACACTGTGCACTGGTAAAAAAGAATAAGCTATTCAAGTAGGAAATACTTAAACATCATCAATTTTAATGAATACCCTGAGAAAAAAAGAACAATTACATGCTTTTATTTAGTTCTTGGAGGTATGTGTGGATATCTTTATGCATGCATATCTATATTTCTGTCTATCCATACATGTGTATAATACATAAATATTATCTATTTTGTGGCTTGGAGCAACCTGGTCTAGTGGAAGGTGGGATTAGATGGTCTTCAATGTCCTTTCCCACCCAAACCATTCCATGATTCTATTTAAATGATCTGTTCATTGAGAAACTCTTGGCTAATATTTAATCTGAATTCTGTGTTATTGCTCCTCTCACTGTTTTATTGGACGATCTGATATTTTACTAGGGCTGTTTTAAGAACAAAACTTCACCTGTGAAATAATTCAGTATTTTTGAAATATCTGAGTTGTTCTGCAGTTTTTGCCATGCACTACATGAGCAGCGTGAATATTTGACTTGCGGGAGGTTTTTTTAATGTTTGCAATAAGCTCACTGCTTATTTTCAATCTGCTTTATAGGAAGGAGGCAGTAGTGGAAAATTCAGAGCAGTCAGACAAAACAGCTCATGCTGGATGCTCCCCATCATCTCTGCTTCACACACATCCAGTGCCTTGCCCATTGGAGCTTTAGTTGTTGGAATTCCTGAACACTTCATGTGTGAGAGAGAGGAGTAAGTCCTGTCCTGTTCCCATCTTCCTGCTGAGCACGTCTGAGCATGGAACAGCGCAGATAAAGGATAACATTCCTCTGCCTGCCAGCTCCAGGGACGTATCACTGACCTGGACTCACAAACGCCTCCTTATCTGCAGCGGTCACCATTTCTGTCTCATTTCTGTTTCTGTAAGTGTCACGGAATACCTGCCTGAGTCCCCTAGCAGCTGTTTGACACTGCTCTGGATTTTATCAGTATTTCAGTCTCAGTTGTTCCTTTCGTTTTGGATGCAAAATACTCACAGAATGCTTTGGGTTGGAAGGAACCTTAAAGTCCTCTCATTCTAACCCCCTGCCGTGGGCAGGGACACCAGGTTGCTCCAAGCCCTGTCCAACCTGATCTTGAACACTTCCTGGAATGGGGCAGTCACAGCCTCCCTTGCAAACTAATAAAATAAACTCAGGTCCAACCAGGTGTTCGTTACCATCTTCATCAATTTACATTTAACATAAATAACTTACATTGAAATACCAAAAAATTGCTGAGATTAGCACTGTTTTCCCAGAAAATAGTTGCTTTACTTAAAAAAAAAAAAAAAAAATCTAGGACCAGCATTCATTTTATGCCATGTCCTGATAAATTTAAATAACATTTGAAATATATGTGATGGATTTGACTTTTCTGGCTTGTTCCTCTGAAGTTTTTGCAAGCAATCAAATTTTGAACCCTGAGCTTCTTGCACCTAACATGTCTTAGGTAATGCTGCTGTTGACCAAGCTGTTGTCTTACTGTATTAATTTAGGATACCCTTGGGTCCGCTTTTCTTGAACAGTTCCCTTGAAGAATTTTTTTCCGATTGGAAGTTCTAAGCACAGCACTTGGAAATACCTTCTTGACCAGATAGAGCTTTGCTTTTTTTTCCTGCACTCAAAATATTCCCAGCAAGTAGGAACTTTTAAATCACATCTTCTAAAGCATAGTGAAAAAACCAGAGTAAAACAGGCAGAAGGTGGGATTGAGAATGATGCGATTTTGTAAGTGAAGTAGTTTTGGGGGAGGAGGGAGCTGCTCCAAACTGGAATTCACCGTAAGAAGGACCACAGCAGTTTTATGCCAGTGCTTTGTTCTTGCACAGCCACATGCTCACATCTGCCCATTAAACCACTGCAGCATCTTGGAAGCAGAGCTGAAATATTTGGTAATCAATTTTACAGCAGCAAACAGATGATAATTTGCTTTTGTGCACGGTTTTGAATGAAATGCTCATTTAGTCACCGAAACACTGGAGCAGTAATGATGTTTGCTTTTTGTTTCCTGCTTTTGTTTCCTTGCTTTGTTTATGGCTGATCCTCCCAGAAGTTCCTTTAGATCTACTTGAGACTGTCACTTTTCCTCCTTTTGCTTAAAATAAATATTTATTCGATGGAGAGGCAGGTTGCTTGCCAGGGTTTTGGTGGATGTGTGCTGCATACAGATGATTCCAGGCATGGTTGGGGCTTGAATGTGAAATGCTTGGGATAGTCAGAATGTAAGGGCTGTGCCCTTATTGCAGAGTTGTGACATCATTAGGGTTGTTAAGAGCCCTTAATTGCACACAGAAGAAGCTTTATGTGGCAATCTGATAACCTAAATTTGGGACATTGGCATAGTGGGGGATTTGGAGAATAATTTAAAGAAAACGAACTCTGTGTTTTGGGCTGATAATAAGCATCTTAGTGCATCTTGCATGATGAAGAAGAATTTAAGTGTTTTACTGACGAACTGAGTAATATTCCTGCTAAAGAGGGGCAGCTGATCTCCTGAACAGATTGTGAGAAGTACTTCTTGGACACCCCAGGATCTGGAAAATATTCCTGGTTCTGGTTGTGGCTTCGCTTGGTAAAACCAGTTTTCTGCAGTATCACCAGGTTCAGAATTTTCAGTTCCCTGAAAATGCAGAAGTGGAATTAAGCTGGTTTAGCTGACAGAGGTGGTCTGGGCATTCCAGCCAAGGGTTTTCCAGTGTGTAAACTACCTTTTATTCCCGCTGTGCCTGCTGGGCTCACAGCTGCAGAAGTGAAAGCACTGCTGTGCACAAACTCATCTTGGGTGTGCTCAGTGCGCGTTGCAAAAATTTAAATGGGGGTTGTTGCTTTGTGTAGGTACAGGGCGTTACACATCATCTTTGGGGTGAAAATTATCCGTAATGACCTTTACCATGAGACGGTGCTGCTCAGCTTCACATAGAGACCTACAGGTTGTACAAATACAGCTGTGAAAATCCCAGATTTTCTGTTATTTGCCTTCGTCCTCCATTCCCTGATTTTCAGAAACCTTCTTTTTTTTTTCTTTGCTAGTTTCTGTAAGCTGAAAGGAAACAAAATAAGCAAAGTCGTGCTAGGAAAACAGTCTTTGGAAGACTTTCTTATTAGTGTTTGTATTGCTTGAAAATTTAATATCTGTCTCCAAGGTGGTGCTTGTCTTCTCAAAGGATAAGAAGCTTGGCACAGATGAATTAGCATTTTTTGTAAACTCCTTTTATAAGCTCAAATACAGAAAGTGAGAGCTATTTTTCCATTCAGCAGATTTAGGTTAGGTTTATTATTTTTTCATGGCAAACGGAAGGAATAACCATGTCTTACATTACTTTGTGATTAAAAGCTGTTTAGTTTTCAGTCATTGCAATGAGAAAATTACTCCTGCAGTGGATTAGCTGTGTATTGAGTGGGTTTAGAGTTTGTTTTTTTCTCCTCAGTTTCTTCGTGCTTGTGTCATTATCTCTTTCTTTCCACAGTTTGGTCATTTTCCACGTGTTGGTGTCATGGTACTGCTCCCAGATATTTTAAATGTAATTGCCCTATGCAGGGAAAACCTATGATTCAGGTTTACTCATTCCTTGTTACGATCAAGAACGTGTTTGAGTTCCTCTAAAATAAACTTTCCAAGGTGGTTTTGTGAAGGTTTTTTGCAGCAAGATGCAGCATGTTTCCTGCCAGAGTTGTGCACCTGTCTGTTTAATGATTAATTTACACAGTCAATCTCCCAGTAATCCAGAGTGGAGAGTGTCACTTGAATTTTATAGTGATTTCAGAGCTTAGATCTCTAAGCTTGTGTCTGCTTGTTACATACTTTGGTCTTGTGTGAAATCATCAGAGGTGATGCTGCAAAGATTTCCAGCCTTTGCAAGACTTGAGTTGCAGAGTAGTGTGGAACTGAAGTGCTGACTGGCCAGGCCAGTGCTACAAGAAAGAAAAAACAACAAAAAAACCCAGGGAAAACTCCAGCATTGTTTCCTACTAAGGATTTTGGTGCTGCTAGAAAAAAGAATACTAGTGTCTCCAAATTGTGAACATACATTGAAGCTGCTGGCTTGCTGGAAGCAAGTATTGAATTCCAAATAATATAGTGAGAAATAATTAGTTTTGAGGTCACTGGTGATTTTAATTTTTTTCAGGGGAGATCAGGAACAGGCAGAATTGTAGGGTGAGTTGCTTGTAGTTTTGTTGAAAAAGTTGAAGCTTATTGTTCAAGATATACTCTCTTTGTATCTGCATTTATGTATAGTTGCCGCCTCCTTGTTTGACAGTGCGTTAGTGCACTTTTGTTACAGGATTGATTTATTTCATGGAAATTATTACGTAACAGGCAGCTCTGTGAATTTGGGTTCGTCGGTGTCTTTCTCACAAGCACAGGTTGCAGTGACTCTTTAAAGTTACTGGTTTTGATTTTGGGAATAGTAATGGGTGTTTAAGTATGCCCTCATTCAATTTCTGGAGGATGAATCATTTTGAGGAGGTGTTGATGTGGTTCAAAGTCAAAACCAGGATTTGACTTCCCGCCTATGCACATTTTTTCTGAAACATCCATATTAATATTGCTGGAATTTAAAATTTTCTTGTGGATACTGCTGATAGTCTGTTAACTTGTTTTATCTGAATTTATGTGATGAGCCCAAAGAAAACTCAGAGCTACTGAAAGCATGTTAAACCACTAATTTGTGGATCATTTTCAGCTTTTCTCAGTACCTGAGCTGATGAGAACTTCTGGGACAGCAGGCAAATGTCAGTACCAGCAGAATTCCCTTATGTGAATGGTACAATAACAATTTCTATGCAAGTTTGATGTTTGAATGTGAGAGGATGGGGATTTGGATTTCTGGTAGAAAGAGGAATGTGTGGTCCAGCTGGAAAAGCTGAAATTACTTTATAGCCTCTAACTTTACTGTTCCCTTGAGAATAGATGATCACAGACTTCAGGAATCAATACAGTTCATCATCTAATCCCCTTGGTTCAGTTTCCCTATCAATTAATTAGGACAAATTATTCATATGGTTTAAAGATGTTCTGATGATGACTCTATTTACATAGGAATTTGGAGGCTTGGAAGCATATTTTAATGACAGTTTGGCATGGCAACTGGTATTCAATTGTCTATTCTGAGAATAATACTGCCCTACAGGAGAAACGTGGTTAATGTTACTATAAATATGCCTAAGTCATCCTCACTGAGGCTGATGAAAAAGGATATTGTGTGTTAAAAGTGATGGAGTTTAAATGTGATCTTAATTTCTCTATTCAGCACTTACGGGATTTGTCACGTGGTTTGGAAGGACAAGAAATCACCGTGTGGAAATTGTGTTATTAGATCAGAGCTGGTTGAGGCATCAGGGTGGCTTCTGTGCCTGAGCTTTGCTTGCTTGCAGTGCAAGATGTGTGTGCATTAGCTGGGACATGGTGCTGCAGGAGACATCCTTTGCTATATGCCTGCTGTCTAAATCCCACTGGTTTTCCAGTACCCCACGGCAGGTGGGATTGAAGCATAAGTGCAGATGTGAAGGAATGGTGACTCACACTGTGTGGTTGAAGACCTGGGCTCCTCAAGCAGTGACCTGTGGTAAGACAGGCTCTACATGGGGTTCACCAGTGCCAGGTAGATTGGCTGGGCTGGAGGTTCTCCCAGGGAACACGGAGGGACGTCTTCCCGTTTTCTTGTAGGTTGATGTAACTCCATACATCTAGTTCATGGGAGCACAGTCTGGTTTGGGTTGGAAGGGACCTTAGAGTCCATCCTGTTCTACACTTTGCCAAGAGCAGAGACACCTTCCACTATCTCAGGCTGCTCCAAGCCCCATCCAGCCTGGCCTTGGACGCTTCCAGGGATCCAGGCAGGGGCAGCCACAGCTGCTCTGGGCACCCTGTGCCAGGCTCACCACCCTCACAGGGAAGAATTTCTCCACAGTGTCCCATCTAACCCTGCCTGCAGTCAGTGGGACAGCATTCCCCTGTGTACTGTCATTCCATGCCCTTGTCCAAAGGCTCTCTCCAGCTCTCTTGGAGCCATTTTAGATACTGCAAAGTGCTGGAATTTCTTCCTGGAGCTTTCTTCAGGCTGAGCAAACCCCAGCTCTCTCAGCCTGTTCCTTGTTTTTTTACCTGTGAATTTGAAGAAGAAATTCTGTCGGAGACAACCATGTGTGTGTCTATTGATTTTTGTTTGCACTTGAATTTTTCATACATTTCGTATTGATTTAAAGTTATAAATTTGCAGAAGCCTGAGTCCTTCATGGCTGGGCTTTGCGGGGCTCTCTGGGCATCAAGGCTGTCTTGCTTTTCTGTAGTAAGTACAATAAATAATAAGTCAACTTCTGTCATTCACTGAAGGAAGTCTTTCTGTTCAGGTTTAGGGAGATTAACAGGATTCTATAGACACAACTAAAATTGATGTTTCCTTAGTGTCTTGTAACACAAGGATTTTTTGACTGACGTGACCAGAAGGAGTAAATTCACACTGAAAATATGAAAGTAGCTGGATGAAGGCCACTACCCATCGATGCTGGAGGAAAGAAACAACTATGGATGATCTCTGTGGTAACTGTCATATCTGAAGAAGAAAAAGCACCCATTTTGAGGTCAGAAAGCATTGTGGAAAGTTTTTAAATTCTCCTAACTTAAACGTGTGCTAAGAGCAGTTAAAAGGTGCCATACCTGATGGCCAAACTGAGTGTTGGAAGCCCTTTGACAGGCTGAAGATTAACGGCAGGTCAGGACTGTGACTTGGCACAAGATGCTTTCCCTTTAATCTTCAATTAAATTAAAAAAGCACCAGATAGCTATAATTTTAATGGAGTAAAATATATACACATGCACATATTTTTCTCTTTGTCATGTCTGACTCACATTTCAGCCAAGGTTCTCCTCTCATGACTTCGAGTCTTTTTACAAGCTTTTTTTTATAAGTTGTACATGTTCATTATTAGGTCTTTAAAAACAAACTCTGGATAAGTTTTGCCCCAGTGAGTCACGTGTCGCTGTAACTTCTGTGAGGAGTGAAAATAGTAGGAATGGTAAGTTTATAAATTTTCTTTTTGGGTTTTCTTTTGGCAGCTACTTCTGCACATAGTACATGTAAAACATTTCTAGTGTAGGTAAAGCTCTATGATTTCTGAGATGTGGAGTCAAAGTAATTATTGTGCATGTCACTTATGTTCTTTAATATATGGTATTCTATTTAAGTAATGGAGCTAAGGAGAAAAGAGAACAGATCAGCAGAGTAAAATGGTTGTACAAAGTAGTTTTGATATATGTAATATGAAGTATATTATGTATCATCTCATCCTGATCTTGGTAGCAAAGGTCTTACTGGTTATACAGTAAAATATCTTAAAACATTGCTGGCACTGAATACTGTTTGAGATATTCCCGGACATGCAGAGTAAACTGAACCCAAACTTTTCAGGTGTGGGCTTTTGAAATTAGACCTCGCTTAGGATTTAAAAAGGTAAATAAAATATTACGAGCTGTCTTTTGAGGAGCCCTATCCACAGACTGCACAGGACATGTTTGTTCTAAATGGGCACTGAACTGAAGGTAGATGGTGGCAATGTGCCACCTGCAGTCTTATTCCAGGGCATCTTCAGAAATATTCCTGCAGGGGAGAAGGGAAGACTGAGGTCAGAGCTCACCGTGAGCTGCAGTTCCTCCTGAGGGGCAGCTCTGGTCTCATCTCTCTGTGACCAGTGACAGGACCTGAGAGAACGGCTGTAGCTGTGTTAGGGCAGGTCTAGGTGGATATCAGGGAAAGGTTCTTCCCCAGGGGGTGGTCAGACAGTGCCCAGGCTCCCCAGGGAATGGTCATGGTCCCAGGGCTGCCAGAACTCCGGGGGCATTTGGGCAATGCGCTCAGGCACAGGGTGGGATTGTTGGGGTGTCCTGTGCAGAGCCAGGAGCTGGACTCGGTGATCCTGGTCAGTCCCTTCCAACTCAGGATATTGTGTGATTCCATGAGGAAATAAAGCCAAAACCAGTACAGCAATCTTCCCTGCTGTCCTTGCTTCCTGGTGATATCTGTAGTAAACCGGTGGCAGCAAACCACAATAGGACTGAAAAAGGGGAAGGGAAGTGGCTGTGCACTTGGCCTGGTTTGGGGGTTTTTTTTGGGTTTTGGTTTTTTCCACAGCCAGGTTTGTACCTTGACTTGTTTTCTGTGTTTTCGTTGACGTGTCGGTTCAGAAGAGTTATAGCACACTTCCCTCTCCAAGTGAATTAATACAGGATAGAATTACAGGACTGATTGATGAAGTGGATAACAGCTGTGATGCTGAATTGATTGGTACAAGGAGGTGCTTAGCAGCCCCTGCAGACTGAGCCTGGGTGCCATCAGACTGATGCCATCAGAGTCTTACCTGCCAATCTGGATGTGCTTTTAGAGAACAGTTTCCACACCAAGCTTTTGGGGAATGGCCAGTCCTTTCCCAAGCTGACCTTTAAACTACAGAGCCCATCTCGAGCACTGGAAGTGAGAACATGGGACACATGTATAGATACTGTGTTACTTACATGCATGAGGGAGTATGTAGGACTCCTAGTCATAGCATTTGCATTGTGTTGCCCCTAAAATAGTCCATGTTGTACTTTGTCCTGATTATTTGTATACTGATGGCATTCACATTCACTGGTTCAAATGAGATTTTCTGCCTTTTTCATTGCTACTCTTTTAATCTTGATGCTTTGATCAGCTTTTCCGAAGTTTTATTATATCTTCTATATCCTGAATTCACTTTTGAAACCTTTTCTTCATCTAATTATAATTAAATTTTGCCCTTGAGCAGGTGTAGGCATAATATTTTAAGAGCAATTTTAAAAGTAGGGTGAAGAAGGTGAAGAGCTAGTCATAGAAAGTAACATTAGTTGAGCCTTTGGTTTGTACAGTAGTGATTAAAAAAAATGGAGGGAAAGATGATCTGCTATCTTCAGACCCATCCATCTGACCTTGAGATGAAAATTTAAGAATGCGTTAAAGGAAAGAATGATAGTAGACAGACAGAAATTGCTAGAGAGATTTGCCATTTGTAAGTGATACTGTTTAAAAAGCATCATTTAGGATGAAGGCACCTGTAAGAGATAAATAACTGCACTCTGGGCTTTGGGAGCCTCTTCGATTCAATGGCACCACCCAGAGCAGGAGTGCACTGCATCACCTATGAAGAACTTTTCACCTGTGTGTGGTTGTCAGGAAGTCTGAAGAGTTATCTTCCATTCTTACATTTCTGTTGTTACAGAATTAATCAGGCTCCTTCTCATATTACAAGTATGGAAGGGGAACAGTTGGTGAGGTGTTGAATAGGATGATAAGGGTTAAAAGAGGGGCCAAGGGAGGGGATTCTGCCCTGCTCAGGTGAAACCTGACCTGCAGAGCTGCCTCCAGCTCTGGGCCCCCAGCACAGGAAAGACCTGGAGCTGTTGGAGTGAGTCCAGAGGAGGCACCAAGACCATTAGAGTGATGGAGCAGCTCTGCCATGAGGAAAGGCTGAGAGAATTGGGATTGTTCATTCTGGAGAAGACAAGGCTCTGGGGTGACCTCATTGTGGCCTCCAAGCGCCTTAAGGAGACAGTAAGAAAGATGTTAAGAGACTTTGGACAAGGGCTTGGAGAGAGGATGAGGGGGAATGGATTTAGAGACAATGTTGATTTAGATTAGATACAAGGAAGAAGCTTTTTATGGTGAAGGTGGTGAGGTGGCACAGGGTGCCCAGAGAAGCTGTGGCTGCCCCGTCTCTGGAAGTGTCCAAGATCAGGTTCGATGGAGCTTGGAGCTCTGGAATAGTGGAAGGTGTCCCTGCCCATGGTGGGGGTTTGGAATTGGATGGGCTTTAAGGTCCCTTCCAACCCAAACCATTTCATGATTCTGTTGTTAGAAATAAAATAATGTTTTGCTTCAGCCATAAGAATGTATAGTTAATGTCACATAGGCAAAGATGTAGCTAGCAGGAGGGGCCTTGGGAGGGGAGGCCTTGGGAGGGCAGGGAGGAAGAGGGGAGTTAACTGATGTTTGTTCCAAGGGAGAGAAAGGGGAGAGCAGAGGAGGTGTTGGTTTGGGTGCAGTAGGTGGTCAGGAAGAATGCAAGTTCTGACTGCCCAGGCAGGGGGAGAGGGGACAGGGACACCCCGGCCGGGGAAGGGCGTAAAGGTTTGTACATCTTAGGGGAGGTGTGCCTCCTCAGTGAGATGCACCTGCCTCAGCTGCCGTGTTTATATTAATAAACAGTTTTGCTTTGATGGCTTTGTTCTCTTTCAGCTTTATTGGTGAGTGAGTGTTTGTTACACTGTGAAAGAAAGGGAGAGGGTAGGAAGTTGGAGCTGGAACCCTGATGCAGTATATTTCATTCATGACCTGGTAAAGTGAAGAGATGTGCACTTCAAACATCACTGGTGATGTCACTGTGGAGCCTGGGTGCAGGGATCACGCTGTCATCTGGGCAGAGCAGGGGATGGAGGGACAGAATGGGGCTGAGGTGGCATCGCACTCACAGGGATTCACAGGAAAAACCTGTTTAGATGGAGTTATATAAAAAAAAAAAGACCCAGAAACAGTAATTGGTTCTTTGAATGGTTGTTACTTGTCAGCTTGATGCATTTGAGAAGACAAAGGAAAAAGGCAGAGAGGAGAAGGAGGAAAAATGATACTATGGTTCAAAGCCCTGGTAGGAGTATCTCCTGGGTAATATCATCACTCTCTGATCAGTCGGTTTCTTTTTAATCACGTGTTTGCAAAGAGGATTTTTCTTGGTTTTGTTTATTTTAGGGGCTCTGGCTGTCATTTCTCTTTAAGTTTTTTATGTTGATCAGCAAATGCTCTTGGCCTGCAGCTGTTTCTTACCAGGCTAAGAACCAGGTGGTGTTCATTCCACAGTGCTTCATGGGTGCTAAACTGAAATTACTATTTCAATTACTGAGGGTAATTTTTAAATGGAACAAGTCCTCGTGTTTAATCCAGAGATGTTGATGATTCACTCCAGCAGCAGTCATTCCACGATCCTCTGCATTCTCCCACTACAACCCAGTGACATCTACTCAGATTAGAAACTGGAAGTCAGTAATTGTAGAACATTTTGTCATGGCGTCTTCCCTTTAAAAACCTGTTAAGTTGCTTTAGAAATATTTTTTATTATTTTTTTTTACACGGTAGTCTCCGTCTCACTGGGAGCAGGTGGATACTTTATTTCTTAATTGTCACCCTGTCAGCTTTTCCTCAAATGGAAAAAATACTTTTATATTAAAATTTGACTGGTCATATAAAGGCTTGTTGCATTCTTAATATAGAACAGCAGCCTCAAATGGAATAAATTTGAGCAAAACAATGTGTATATGTTATCACTTTTCATGGACAGCTGCTGACAGCAGAGCAGGCGGGGGGTCTCCCCCTCTGCTTTCTGTCTGGAACTGAAGTTCACCCCAAACCCACTGGTTGAGGAATCCTGGCAATCATGACTCTTTGGGAGCCGCACTGTTCTCCAAGCTTTGGTGCCTTGTGTGGTGTGTAGTCACTGCTCATGTGATAAAGTTTGTGCTTAGAGGATTGAAACACTAATTTCAACCATTGTATCTTTCAATGATTTCAAAAATTCAGATAAAACCTCATGTGGGACATTGTATTTTTGGTGTGGAATGGTGGAACCTGTGCAAAAGTGATGTTAAAGTTTTTGTGTAAAATTTCAGTAAGGCATGTTTGCAAATTACTCTTTTTTGCCTCCCTACATTCATTTACATAAATGATTTTCGATTTGTTTTTGGGGTTAAAAAGTAATTACTTTTAATGCAGTGCTGAAGTGATACTGTTAGTAACCTTGCAAAAGTTTTGCATTAACGTTTAATTTTTATGTAACGCTTCACTACACTGAGTCTTTAATAAAATCCTCCTCTAGCCAATGCCTCTGTGTTAGGGAATTGTGGGAATGTGACTGGGATAGGCAGGATGCAAAGTGCTCTGCAGCAAATTAGTGGCTGGGTGAAGTCGTTCGTCTGGCAGAGCAGCCTGTGCTTATTGACAAGTCACAGCACTGCTCATGTAGAAATAATTTTGTCTCCAGAGAAAAGAGGATGGAGAGCCCTGGGAAAATGTCTGCTTTTCGGTTCAGCGTGGAGCAGTGAGGATCACAGGCAAGAGACAGCTCGGACCAAACTCCTAATAAATCCTAATAAATGCATTAGCCGTGGCTTTTGTCCGTGAGGGAATTACTTATTGATCATTATGGAACCAACATTAACACCATGAAATCCTGTGTCTCGCTGAGATAGCACATGAGAGAGCTACATTTATTTGAGTTCCAAAGCAGCAGCAAATTTAATGTGAACTGTGCAAGACTCTCCTGTTTCCCTCTGATGTTAAAGGGGTTGTTGTGAAAGGTCCTGTGAGTTTAATAATTGTCTTTGCCTGTAAAGCTCTGTTGGCTTTCAAGGTTTTTCTGTGTTTGCTGTCCATGAAACACTTTGGATTCAGCCTTAAAGCTGTTGCCCACGTGTAGAAAATGGTGACTTTAGTTAAACATTGAAATTAATAGTCCAGATCTTAAAAATGAGCATTCAGTATTTATCAGTTCTTGCCTTTTCTGTCTCTGAAATACCAGACATTTATTTAGGGAGAGGGAGAAACAAACAAACAAAAAAAATCACATAATTTGTCATGAAGTTGATGGCAAAGGTGTAAATGCTCCTTGTCCTCCTTGCTTTTGGAGGGTTCGGGTCAGGGTTAGCTGAGCTGATACCAACAGGTATTAGCTCAGTCTTGGCCCAGTCCTATTTAATATTTTATTGATGGTCTGGATGAGGGGATCTAGTGCACCCTTAGAATGTTTGCAGATGACTTGGAATTCTGTGGAAGTGTCAGTCTGCTGGAGGGCAGGAAGTTCTGCAGAGGGGTCTGGGCAGCTGGATTGATGGGCTGAGACCACCGAGTTGAGGGTCAACAAGGCAGGGGGCCGAGTCCTGCTTTGAGTTGTAGCAACCTCATGGAGCACTCCAGGTGCCAGAGGGGCTGGGAAAGGCACTGGGGGTGCTGGAGACAGCTGCTGGACCCAGGTGGACAGGAGCCGATGGCCTCTGGGCTGTGCCAGCTCTGGGGTGGCAGCAGGGCCAGGGCAGTGCCCTTGTCCCCTGTGCTGGCACTGCTGGGGCACCTCCAGTGCTGGGACAGCTCTGGAGAGCCCTGGAGGGGCTGGAGCGTGGCCAGGGCAGGGAATGGAGCTGGGAAGGGGCTGGAGAATCCCTGAGGGAGCTGGGAAGGGAATGGAGAATCCCTGAGGGAGCTGGGAAGGGATGGAGAATNCTGGATGCGGCACTCGGTGCTCTGGGCTGTTTGACAAGGTGCGGGGGTGTCACAGGTTGGACTGGGGGATCCTGGAGCTCTGTTCCCACCCCAATGATTCTGTGGTTCTGTTAGTCCCAGTAGCCTTCCTGTAACTGGGGCAGTGCTCGTGCTGTATCTGTGCCAGCTGCTGCTCTCTCACCTGTAATATTTAAGTGTTGGGGAGCGGTAGAGGGGCTTTAATTTCACAGCTCAATTTAAAATCGACTAATTTCCTGGGAAGTGCTATTTCATGGTTTGGGAATTGCCATGTGCTTGAAGCCCTGCTAGCTAAAGTTGCTGAGATGAGAAGCTCACCCCTCAGTGAAGAGCTCTGCAGCTGTAGGACCTACCCAAGGACTGCTTCCACTCCTTCTAAACTCGGGATTGTAATTAGGGGAACCATTTGACTCTGAGCCAGTTTGAACAGCCTGTCTTAATCTAAATAAACTGAAATGCTTTGAGCAAGTTTTGCCTCCCTTTTTCCCTTATCAGGCTTTAATAAATAAATTAAATAATGAGATGCAAAAACCTCAAAATAGGACTGCAGAGCCCTTGGCAGGCAGGAAAGCAGCTGTTGCCACGGGTGGGACGAAGGGGAAAAAACAAGTTAGGTCTGCAACCCGCTCTTGCTTGTCCCTACCACAGACTACTGTGGCAGCTCACCTTCTTCCCAGAGCTCATCTCAGCCAGTGACACTCCTGAGAGCTGGGCATTGTTTTTCCCTCTGCTTTGGGAATCATGTTTGCTTTTTGAGGTTTCAGATCTGTGTGTTCAGTTGTAACAGTGGCGTGACATGACCTGGGCTATGGGAACCTCACCTGGTCAAGCACTCAGGGTCCAGGTACTTGGGATACTTGGAGGGCTCTGTAATTGAATGTAGGAGTTTTAAAATTTCCTAGGAAACGTTGTGTAGACATATTTTAAATTACTTTTGTCATGAAACTATGAATTTTTATTTGTACGTTTGCGTAGATAATTTTAGCATAAGAACAAATTGGTTTCTGAAAGCTGTTGTCCAGTGCCTGGTACCCTTGGATTTTTCATAGGTCTAAAAGGAATTTATCTCCAGGATTGCTTTACTTCTTACTCCTTGTGCTATAAATTACCTTTGACAGATTAATTTGAAGCACAGGAGATGAGAGGAAGTACTGACCTTATGATGCATTGATGCATCTGTGGTTAGGTCTGGGAAACATTCAGCTGGAATTTCCTCATTTGACCTGAAGTTTGGTATTTACTGTGTTAAATATCTGAAATGAGGGCTGACACCAAGACTGCCCTTGGTGTTACACCTCTGCTATACCTGTGTGTGTTCCTCAGCCCCACAGCAGGGCAAAGAATTGCTTTGGGCCTGGAACAAAAATATATCCAAGAGGAAAAGAGCCTGGTAGACACCCAAATCACATCCACACCTGGAAATGCTTCCGAGCACGGACAAGGCAGCGGTGTTGGAGCGTGCTGGAGGGAAGCACTCCATGTCAAGTGGCTCAGGGCTTTCTGCTCTGGAGGACTCCACGTAAGTGGTTCTCCATCACAGGGTACAGTGAAGTATCATTTCTTTGTTTAAGCAATTTTAAGGCAGGAATGAACTTTTCCTTACAGGTTTAAGGGTGTGGACTGGGGGTGGTTGGTGTTTCTCTTATAAATAATGTTTTAAGCCCTCTTGGTTATGAATAGAGATGATGAAGTGAAAATGTAGGAAGCAAAATGGGAAAGTGGAACGAGGCAAAACCTTTTCCCTTCCTGTTTTTCTTAATGAACTAAGGCAAGCACAGTAGGATTTTGTGCACAATTCCTTGTTAGTGCAAACAGGCTTTTAGAATCATGGAATAGTTTGAGTTAGAAGGGACCTTAAAGTCCCTTGCATATTTTTCCATTCCACTGCCATGGCAGGAACACCTTCCACTATCCCAGGCTCCTCCAAGCCCCATCCAACCTGGCCTTGGACTCTTCCAGGGATGGGGCAGCCACTGCTGCTCTGGGCACCCTGTGCCAGGGCCTCATCTCTCCTGTAGAGAATGATTTCTTCCTAGTATCTAATCTAAACCCTCCTTCAGTTTAGGGCCATTTCCTACGGATGTTACCAGAGTGAGGAAAGATTGGTGATGACTAAATCCTAAATAAGAAGTTGGAACTTTTTTTAGAGTTGTTTAGTGGAGAGTGGCCTGTCAGTCATGTTCAGCTTGGTAGTGAAGTGAGGGGCTATTTCAAAACTTTGCATAACTAGTGTTGAGCCACTGTCTTTGTGTTTGTTGTCACAAATCTGTTGTGAGCAGATGGAATTTCATTTTTTTCCCACTACTGTCCCAAAATAACTCCTTTCAAAGTCATTTTGGAGGTAATAGGAGAGGTGCATATGGCTGGGCTGGGGATGTAAGCAATGATTTTTGCAGCTACATCTTCCCTCAGGGAGTTTAGTTCTTTGCTGGCTGGGTCGGATGTTCACAATTACGATATTTTTTTGATTGATCTATTTGTCTATGACATTTGTTGTTTTGTGTTCCTGATTTTTTTGAAGGAAGAGTTTCTTTGTAGTGATTATCAAGACATCTGATGTCAGACACTGCCTTACTACAAGAAAAGATAATGCCCCCATCTTTCCCCCCACCATGCAGGAACATCTGTCTCTGCAGCTAAGGCATCGGGAGGCTGCGGTGTGACCTTCCCTGAACCAAGAGTGTTCCACAGACAAACACTCCAGAGCTACTTACCCTAGAAAGAAATGCTAACAGGTCTTGGATTATAAAGATATTGTAGCGAGACTGTTGCTAAGGCAGCACTGGCACTAACCACAAATTCTGTGTAGTGTGTCAATGAGTGCATTGTTTCTATATTTTCAAAGTTTGTTCCAAAAATAAAATGGTTTCATGTGTAGTCTTTGCTTGATTAAAATGTGCTTAAAAACTCATAGAATCTCAGGATGTTTTAGATTGGAAGGTTTTAGGTTGCCCTTAAAAAAGCCCATCCCATCCCATCCCACCCCTGCCATGGCAGGGACACTTCCCACTGTCCCAGGTGCTCCCAGCCCCATCCAGTCTATCCTTGGGCACTGCCAGGGATCCAGGGGCAGCCCCAGCTGCTCTGGGCACCTGTGCCAGGGCCTCACCCCCTGCCAGGGAACAATTCCTAATTCCCAATATCCCATCCAGCCCTGCCCTCTGGCACTGGGAGCCATTCCCTGTGTCCTGTCCCTCCAGGCCTTGTCCCCAGTCCCTCTCCAGCTCTCCTGGAGCCCCTCCAGGCCCTGCCAGGGGCTCTGAGCTCTCCCTGGAGCCTTCCCTTCCCCGGGGGAACATTCCCAGCTCTCCCAGCCTGTTTTTATTTTGTAAAAGGATTTTCATTTTCCAAAACCAACTTTTCTTGCTGCATCTTCTGCCCTGGTAAGGAATCAAGGCTGGGTGTTTTAATAGCCAAGAATATCTGTTGGTGGCTTAGGAAATACCTGATCTGGATTGTAAAATTTATTGTGCAGATGCATTTAATAAAGGCATAGCAGTCCATAGTCCCTAACCCACCCCATTCCCTGAGGGATTTAGACCGGTCACAGTGAGGCTGACAAACACAGTCTGGCATTTGAAAGTCCCTCCAACTCTCCACCTCCTGGAGTTTGGAGCTGTTGAGTTACTGGATGATTTTCATATTTGGTTTATTTGCTCAGGCTCTTAAATAAACACTGGGATGGTTTGAGTATCATGGGTTTATTTCATTCTTCCCAGGAGCTGGTGGAAAAGCTTAGGCTGGCTGGTGGAGTAATCTGTGTGGTTAAAGTGACCTCTGCCAGCAGCAGAAAGTTTTCATTGAAGGGATTAAGATGATATAATCAAAGCTACATGAAGTCTGGCCTTTTCTCTATTTGCCAAGGCAGGATTTTGGCTGCGTGTTTGAATATAAAGTGCTGCAGGTGACTTCCCATGCCATAGGTGTGGGTGAGAGCACGCAGCTGGACAAGTGCTTGGTATTCACGTTTTTCTTATGCCAATATAGTCCTGCCTAAATTCAAGTCATCTGGATTATTCTTTATTTTTGAGTTTTGTTCTACTTAACAGAGGGGAACTTCTCAAGGAAGCCAACTGTGTACATCTGTCTTCATTAGATACTCAAAGTATTTGCTATTTAGCTCCTTTTTTTTCTATGTAGTGTGAAATTGCTTTCATTAACATGACTCGTTTGGGGAAAATGCCACTCCTGCTTTTCTGCAAGGGGTTAAAAATAATTCTTTTTCTTGCTGTGATAATGAATTTAGCACAACAATCTGTGGGAGGGAGAAACAGCTGGCTTTAGCTGGAAAAGGGAAGGGAGAAGAACTAATGAAGTGTTTACAATTCTGTACCAATATGTATGTGGAAATAAGAAGTTCCTGTAAAACCAAAAATTAGGAGACAGCTTTTTTGTTCCTGTCTTTCTTTCTCCTGGATATTGGCAAACATAAGTGTTGCTTGTTTGTGTTGTGAAGTTGGGAGCTTATTTCCTATTCTTTCTGCAGGTGCCAAAAGATAGAATCCTGGGATGATTTGGGTTGAAGGGACCTTAAAGACATCTAGTTCCAAACCCCCTGCCATGGGCAGGGACCTGTCCACTGTCCCAGGGTGCTCCAAGCCCCATCCAGTCTATCCTCGGGCCCTGCCAGGGATCCAGGGGCAGCCCCAGCTCCTCTGGGCACCTGTGCCAGGGCCTCACACCCTGCCAGGGAACAATTCCTAACTCCCAATATCCTATCCAGCCCTGCCCCCTGGCCGTGGAAGCCATTCCCTGTGTCCTGTCCCTCCATTCCTTGTCCCCAGTCCCTCTCCAGCTCTCCTGGAGCCCCTCCAGGCCCTGCCAGGGGCTCCGAGCTCTCCCTGGAGCCTTCTCTTCTCCAGGGGAACATTCCCAGCTCTCCCAGCCTGGCTCCAGCCCTGCAGCAGCTCCGGGGCCTCCTCTGGGCTCTCTCCAGCAGCTCCACGTCCTCCTGCTGCTGGCCCAGGGCTGGGGCAGCTCTGCAGGTGGGCTCTCACCTGAGCTCAGGGCACAGGGACACAGTCCCCCATCCCCTGCTGCCCGTGCTGGGATCAGCCCAGGGCTGGGGGGCTCTGGGCTGGGCCATTCCAGCTCTCCCCCAAGTCCTTCTCCCCAGGGCTGCTCTCCATCTTTCCATCCTCAGACTGTTCTGAGGCCAGGCGTTGCCCTGAGCCAGGTGCAGGACCTTGCCCTTGTTGAACCTCAGGATTTTGCACTGTCCCAGCTCTCCAGCCTGTCCAGGTCCCCCGGGGTGCCATTCCCTCCCTCAGGCGTGTCACCCTCACCACTCAGCTGGGTGTCATCAGCTGTTTGTGGGAGGGAGCTGAGCTGGAAACTCAGCTGGGTTCTGGGGCCAGCACCGGTGCTGAGCTGGGCTCTGCTCCCTGAGCCAGAGTTCCCAGTCCTGCCTGAGTGCCTGTCCAAAGTCCTTCAGGTGGAGGGACTGGTGGGAGAGAGAGGGCATGTGGCTGAAGGGAGTGTGTCTGGGAGCAGATTCATTGGAATGAGGTAGAAAGCGGAATAATATAAACAGATTTTAGGAGATTGTAGTGATAAATTGTTGGTTTATTTTATTATTGGTGTTCTTTGGACTTCTCCTCCCCTCAATGAAATTCTTCTCTGCCCCCTCCTTTGAGACAAATATTTACATGCCTTTCATTCTTTACAGTAATACATGTGAGGAGAACATTTTCGAGGCAGATAGAATATAAACATATAAACATACAATATAATATAAACATGCAGACTTTTTTTTCTGAGGGCCCACACTTCCCTTGTTCTCTCAGGTTTAATATTTGATGCTTAAAAGGCTCTTTTTCTGTTGTGTTATTTTACTACTTGTGGCATCTTTGAGAACATCTTCCTTATTAGTTGATCAAGGTGTCATTAAATTATGATATTGGCTGAGAATTTGTTTAATTAATAAATACAGTATTTTCATTATCAATTTCCTGATCTTTGCATGTTCTTATGGTGTTGTTTCAGCCAAAGCTCTGCTTTAAAAAGTCAAGGATTTGTCATTCTGTAGGTTCACAAATGTCCCTCTGGATTTCGGGATGTACTATGACTATTTTAGTGATCTGTATCTGAGGTTCTGTGTCAAAATCCGGTTTTGAGGCCTGAACCAAACAGAAGTTAACAGCAATCTTTTTCCTAACTACTTTTACTCTTTTAGGGATCAGTTTTCCCAGCAGGTAACACTGCTGCACGGTAGCTTAAATTTTTTGAATGTCAGGAAGGAAATAAAAGGAATTATTTCTATCCCCGTTAGGCAAGTGGGTCAGGCTGTGATGTTTATTTATAGAATGTCTCAATATTTTCATTTCTGTTGCAAGACTGACTAATCTTTGGCTTGTGCTTTTCTGTAAGAGTGACTACCAAGTTCTGAGCTCTGCATTTGGCCTAAAAATCAGCAGTGATGGAGGGTGGTGAGTTTGGAGCTAAATCAGAGTCTAAACGGGCTTCTTGAGAGTTCAGTGGATTATTTTGGGGTTTAGTGTTTAGGAAGAACAGGGCAGCAGTTTCATATGCAGCATTGGAAAGCAGAAGGGATTGCTGCTGCTGCTTTTACGTTTCTCATAGAAACTTGGTGGGTTTGCATTTGTCTGAGAAAGTGCAGCAGGACGATCGATGGTCCTCTGCTCCACAGGGATGGCCTTAAACCCCACTTACTCTGATTCCTGCTGGCCTGAAGGTTAAGTCGGTTGCTTAACCTCTTTTTGTTCACAATACAGCACATGTTCTGCCAATGAATGCCTTTCCTGGTCTTAAATGGAGGCCTGACAACTTGAAAGCTTATCAAAGTGAAGGGCACTCCAGCTGGAGGAGAAGATTGATGTCTGTCATTTCTGAGCATGCGGGCTTTAGAGAATCTGAATTATGAGGCTTTATTTACAAGTGCTGTACTGCAACTTAAATGATTGTACAGGTGCTTGAGATCCATTGAATAATTGAATATTTCTGATTTTGGGAAAGGGATGAAAATTCATCTTATAGACCTTGTGTGCATGGGCCTTTGATGATTCTGTTTGACCATTGCAGTAATGTGGCTTCTTTGTCCTTTTGTCTTGCAGGGGGTTAAGTCTTGGGGTAAGACACTTGCAAGGGCTCTTGCCCCAAGGTTTTAGGGGTTCACTGTGTGCCATGGAAAGAGAGGGATTGATATTTAGGTGCACAGTTTGTGGTGATTGGGATGGGGCTGTGGCCCGGCCTCATCCCCAATGGGCTGCAGCTGTGAAAAACAGGTGAACAGCATTGAAAGCAATGAGCCTGGAGTGCCCAGGTGTGCTGAGGTGTCACCAGAAGGAGCAGAGGGCACACAGGTGCAGGGCATGAACATGAGGGGATAAAAGGCTGGGTTGGAGGATACCAGGGGCGCATGCCTGCAGCCTTTTGGAGTGGGGTGGTGTTACTCTGTGTGGGCAGACACCTGAAGCCTTCTGAAGAGGTTTGGTTTTATTGTGGTTCATATTGGTTTTATGGTTTATATGGTGTCACTCTGTGTGGGTTGAAGCTTTCTGAAGTTGTATGGTGACACGCTGTGTGTTGTGGCTGTCTCAACTGTGCAATATACTGTAATATATGCACAGCATTGGTATATTCTTTTTCTGCTGTAGTGAGATGGTTTATGATGTGTGAGATGCGTTTGCTTCTACTGTGCTCTGTTGTCTCCTCCTGCCTGGTGTGAATAAGACAGCTCCCTGCCACAAACCCCAGGAGCATTTTAGGATGACTAGTGAAGGATAAGACTCCTGTTTTTCTGGGCATTACAGACACTTTTAGCTAAATTATTCTTATTTCAAAGAACTAGGCCAAGATCCAAGAAGTGAATTTGAGAACAGATGGGGAAAGCAGACTGCAACTCTTGGGTTAGATTAGTAGACAGCTGTTGCAGTGTCCACCATCTGCATGGCCAGTGTCTCAGGTATGGGTGGCCTTCCAGGGGATTGGCCTTTTGTCATGGTAACGTTTCTGCACTGGGGAAGGTGCTCAAAGAAATGAGAGTGCTAAGATTGGAGTTCTTGCAGTGTGAAAGCAGAGATCAAAGATAATATAGAGATGATAGAACAGTGCCGCAGAAAAATGTGCTGGCAAACAGCCCAAAACGTGCTGCTTGTGTGAAGAACGCATTCCTTGAGTGTAATAATAATAGTATCTTTTATTCTTTGTTTTACCTGGTAAGTTTGAGTGGGGGAAAAATCTGTAGTAAAGATACACTGTAATGTGGACATTTACAGTGCAGGTTGGCTGGTTAGTTCAGCAGAGATGAAGCTGAGGTTATGCAGGGGATAAATGCTGCTTTGTGGTCTCTGAGATGAGGCTGGGAATAAAGAAATAGGAGAATATGCAGGGACATAAAGTTGGGATTTTTCAGTTTGAATTTGAAACTTAGAGGCACAAACAAGGGTGGAGCTCCAGCGTGTTTCTGATGTGCAAACGCAGTAGGATCACAAGGCAGCCTCTATAAATGATGGTTTTTAGGCAGTGGGGAAGTGCTGGTGTTGTTTGGGGTTTTTTTTTCAATGCTTCTGATGTAGGGAAATGGAGGAGGGAAATCAGCTTTTCCTTCATAGTTTGCTGCCTTAGTCTTAAAATTAGGTAATTGGAATTATTTTTATAATTTTTTTTTAATTATGTATTTTAATCATTAGGATAAAAATCTTTACTGTGAGGATGGTAAGGCCCTGGCACAGGTGCCCAGAGCAGCTGTGGCTGCCCCTGGATCCCGGGCAGTGCCCAAGGCCGGGCTGGACACTGGGCTTGGAGCAGCCTGGGACAGTGGGAGGGGGGTGGAAGGAGGTGAACTTTAAGGTCCCTCCCAACCAAAAACATTTGATTTTCCATGATTATGCTACAGCAGTGACTTTTACATTAGTTTGCTCATCTTGAGGACTTCTATCTCAGGAGACTGTGTATGTGGAAGAGAGGAGGAGAGAATTCTCTGGACACCTGGAGCAGTTAATTGTCTTTGTTTTAGGTACCTGTTGCTGTGTAGGTAAAATCCTTATCAAAGTGGATTCTGTAGTAATGTCATTACCCTCATCTGTGAGACCTGGCCTGTAATTAATTACATCTTCCCAGCTTTACCTGTGGTGTGGAACCGTGGTGGCAGAAAAAGAGATTTAGTTGTTCTTCATTAGAAATTCATGAAATAGTTGCATGGATTGTTCATCTGCTTCTCTCATCCCCAGTGTGCTTGGTCACTATTCCATGCCTTTAAATTAAAGCATTTGCTTATAATAAATGTCCTTTAACATCAGTGCTTTTAGTAAGAACATGAATGAAGTCAAATCATTAATCAACTTAGGATAGAAAGCATTTGTTCTGGTAAGAGGCTGTAACAGCCCTTTCTTTGTGCCTTCACTTCCAAATATACCCAAAACATTGACTTTTAATTGTGACATGCTTGAGGAAGGAGGAGAACTCATTGCTTGCATCAGTCTCTAGGTTTAGCAACTTCAAAATTAGGATGGACAAGGGGCTTTTGGGTTTGTTTGGTGCTTTTGGTTGTTTGTTTAGATTTTGTTGGTTTTGGTTGGTTTGTTTTGGGTTTTTTTTTGTTTGTTTTTTGATTATTTGTTTGGGGATTTTTTTTAGCAAAAAGGCTGTGAAGCTTCTCTGGATACTGATAAGTCTTCACTGTCCCAGCAGTCTAACTGAAAATAATACAAACCCATTCTGAGATCCAGTGATGACACTTAGAGGTTAAGTTTTAATGTTTTATAAACCAAACCTGCTTGCTTACCTTTTCTGGTGAGTAATGAAGGGAAGGCAAGCTGTATTTTTTCTTTATTAATACTTCTGATGAAAATAAATACATTCAAAACCCTGTTGCCAGCATATAATGTACCTTTAATGTCACAAGGCTTTGAAGTAAGTGCTGCAAAGTTATTTAATCCTAGATTTGAAGGTACTTCTTGTGAATTTTTATACTCACTAGCAACAGGCTTACTTTAGATTTATTAGATAGTAATTAGTCAACAGCTTTGAGGCTTTGCCTTGTTGTGCAGTTCCTGCCCACAGAGGAATTTTCTCAGTGCATATTAATTTGTATTTGAAAAATATACACTGCTAGTATTACTCATGTTATTAATAAAGAAACTAGGGATTTGTCTGGTGATTTCCAATATCAGATTTGGCTGTTTACCCAGGAGATACCATTGATTGCTGCCTGATTTTCTTGTGTTGATTTTGTGCTTTTCAGGGGCTCCCAGAATGAGTGGGGAGCAATTAAATATGCAGAATATTTTTGCATAAAAAATTTCTCTTTGAAGTTGTTTTTTGTTACGTCTTCATCCTTGTCATTGCTTCCCTTTTGTCTTTTTCTTTAAAAAAGCTGGAATAGGCAGCACTCAAGGTTGGAGCTCTTTGAATATGTGCACTGTAGGTTCATCTCCCTTACTCTCTTCTTTCCCTTTGGTTTGTATATATTGCAGTCCACTTGGAAATCAGTGAAAAATTTAGTGTGCACAACACTGTTGTGAATAGTGGAGTTTGAAACAAGCCTTAAGTATTGTGTGTATATGTATGTATTTATGCAGTACACTTATGTATCTTTAATCTGAATTTTGTGAATAGATCCTTGCAGTTGTTTTTTTTCTACCCTGGAGGTTTTCAAGTTGATATTGTAGTTTAGAGCCTTGTAAGTATTGTAGTACAGGATCTGTCTTACTGTTTCTTAGGGTGTAGCAGCTGCTCTTTGAAGAGCAGGAGATGGAAGGTTCAGGTAGTACAGAAGCACTTCTTGTGTAGCAGCCACACGTTTCACCAAGTTAGCAAAGACAAGTGGTATTTGATGTCTTCCCATATTATCTGGTGTCTGATTTCTGCATCTGAGTCATAAAATTACCATAGAATCATAGAGTTGTTTAGGTTGGAAAAGCCCTCTAAGACCATCAAGTCCAATTGTTCCCCAGCACTGCCCCATGTCCCCAAGTGCCACATCCACAGGGCTGTGACATCCCCCAGGGATGGGGACTCCACCCCTGCCCTTTCCCAGGAAGGAATTTCCCCAATGGCCACCCTGAGCTCCCCTGGCCCAGCCTGAGGCCATTCCCTCTCCTCCTGTCCCTGTTGCCTGGGAGCAGAGCCACAAGGTCCCCCCTGAGCCTCCTGTGCTCCAGGCTGAGCCCCTTCCCAGCTCCCTCAGGGATTCTCCATTCCCTTCCCAGCTCCCTCAGGGATTCTCCATTCCCTTCCCAGCTCCCTCAGGGATTCTCCAGCCCCTTCCCAGCTCCATTCCCTGCCCTGGCCACGCTCCAGCCCCTCCAGGGCTCTCCAGAGCTGTCCCAGCACTGGAGGTGCCCCAGCAGTGACAGCTCAGGGAACAAGGGCACTGCCCTGGCCCTGCTGCCCCCCCAGAGCTGGCACAGCCCAGGGACCAGTGGCCTCTTGCCTGCCTGGGCTGGTGTCCAGCCGCTGTCAGAACACCCCTAGGGCTTTCCCAGCCCCTCTGGCCCAGCCTGGAGCTGCAGGGCTTGCTGTGACCCAGGTGCAGGCCCCGTGCTTGGCCTCGTTGAACCCAGATCAGAAATATGGCCAAAGCTTTCTGGGGCCCGGACCTCTTAGCCTGGTGGTGTTGGTGACAGGTTACATGGGCTTTGGAGCCTTCTGTGTGAGAGTGGCCTGATGTCTGTCAGGAGAACTTTCTGCATCCAATTCCCTCATTCCTGGAGTGTTCCTCCTTCTGGAGTTACTGCTGTGCTCCCTTCCCAAGGCTTTACTCGCAGCCCAAGCCAAACCCCTGTGTGGGACATGTCCCAGGTCACCGAACCCCCAGCCCTGTGTCACGTGTGGCACAGCAGCCCTGAGTGTGGCAACAGGGGCCTGTTTGCTTGTTACTGCGGCCTGGAGATCAGTTGAGCTTTCTGTATTGAATGGAAAGATGAATTCCTAATTTCAGTTTGCTTTTGTGCTGAAGATTTATTTCTGTCTGGGAGTGTGCTTATAGATGAACATGGATGCTGCTGCCTGCTCTAGCCAGGCAGTGCAGGCTATTTATTTTCCTTTCAGAGATGTCAACTCTGATTTAGTGTAGATTTTGATTAATGGATTTTAACTGTATTAATAATTTTTAGTAATAGATTATAGGTTGTTAATATCCCTCATTTGTCCATAATGGCAGGAAGTTTGGTGAGCAGTCTGAGAAACTTACAGATAAATTTTTACTAATAGGGTATCAAAGAAGTTTGGCTTATATTTTTGAAACTAAATCCAATATTTTGCTGAAACTTCATTGAATTATATTGATGTTGAAATGCTCTGTTTTTTCCCTCCTGAGATGTGACATGCCGGGGTCTACAGTATTAACAGGAGTATTTTATTTTTTATATCACTCTTGGTAGCATTTCTGTGGTGAATGAATTAGTAATTGTTTCCAGATAAAATTGTTGCAGGAGTTCTATGAGCAGAGATTCCCCGAGAGCTTGCCACATGGCGTGAGATTGTTTTTAGGCTGAGAGACTTGCTCAGGTTTTCAGAATCTCTGCTCTTGCTCGCAGGCAGAGTTCTATCAGTGTTGCTACTGTTTGATTCATGGCTTTTCCATCGATATTCAGAAGGAGGAATTCTTAGACAAAAAGACTAGATGTTACTGCCTCCAACTTGGGAATTTCATTTGGTTTTGTGAATGCCTGGTCGGCAGATAAGCAGTTTGAATTTTCAGAGATGTTGAAATTTTAAAAGAAATATAAATCACAGAATCATGGAATGGGTTGGGTTGGAAGGGACCTTAAATCCCATCCAGTGCCACCCTGCCATGGCAGGGACACCTGCCACTGTCCCAGGCTGCTCCAGCCCCAGTGTCCAGCCTGGCCTTGGGCACTGCCAGGGATCCAAGGGCAGGCACAGCTGCTCTGGGCCCCTGTGCCAGGCCTGCCCACCCTGCCAGGGAACAATTCCTAATTCCCAATATCCAATATCCAGCCTAAATCGATACCTTTTGTATGTGTATTTTTTTTTTAATCTAATCTCTGTTTACACCTACATCTGTGTCTCCATAGAGGGCCCAGATGCTTCTTGTTCTTCCAAAAATCTGTGTTTTTCTTCACTTGCTTGAATGTCCCTTTCCTGCAGAATTTCAGTAATTGGCTTTTAAAAATCTTCAGCTCAATTGCTCAGGTTGAAACGTATTGTAATAAAGTAATTTATAGTTAGAGGAAGGTGGTTTTTAAAAATATGTGAGTTTTGCCTTTTTAACTTGAATCAGAGATCAGCATTAAAAAATGCTTGATGGAAAAGAGTTTGGAAAATAATTTTTGACTCAGCCAAAATATTTTTAAAAGTGAGATGTTAGCATTAACAGATCACTGGGGAAAGGCACAGAGCAGGTTCCAAGATACTGGTTTGAGGAATTTCTGGTTTTGCTTTCTTCTCTTTTTGCCAAGTTTAAATTTAGAGGTTTTTTGTTTTAAAGCTGTGTTGTAAGTAGGACAGTTGAGTTTTGCCAGGGGGCTGTGATTTGCTCCACCCGTGTGCCAACAATGGAGTTTATAACTTGCCTAGGAAGGAATCCTGTTCTGGGTGCCAGTGTGTGCCCTACCAGAACGTGGTGTGTGGGCACCTCCGGGTGCTGCTGCTTTTGTTGCCATCCTTCCCTGTCGTTTATTTTCAGCAGTTTCTGCAATACTTCAACCATTTGTTGAACTAATCTGGAATATTTTCACTAATTCATATGAGATAAGGATGTGTATCCCAATTGTTTGGCTCTTGGTTTTGTCTTTTGCTGGTGTAGAATTTGCACTGTGCAGCATTTGCAGATGTCGATAACAATATAGAATCACAGAATGCTTGGGGTGGAAGAGACCTCAAAGCCCTGCCATGGGCAGGGACAGCCCAGTCCAGGCTGGCCTGGGACACTGCCAGGGATGGGGCTTGGGCGACAGTCCTCCGTTCAGGAGGTTGTCGAGGAGTTTGTGGAGAGTCAAATACAGAATGAGTGAGAGGTTGCACCATGGACTTCATCTGAACGCATGCAAGAATGGTACAGTTTCTGTAAATAAATAGTTTAGGAAGAATTTTAGCTTCTGTTGGGGAATTCCTTTTGCTGGTTAGGTGTGTCCATACATATGGATTTGGAGCCATGGCATTGATATGATAGAGAAACCATCACTCTTGAAGTGATTTCCTTCAAGATGTCTTCTTGAAGAACAATCATCAGAAGGCCTGCAAAGAGAGTTCAACAGGAGACTCCCAGCTGGGTTTTGTTATGCTGTAGTTAGTTTGTTTATAGTGGTTCTTAGGTAAATAGTAATCTAATAATGGATCTTCAAAATTTAGAGAATCCTTTCTGAATGTTTAAAACCACTGGACACTAATGTTTGTCTTTGTGTTTTTGTTTGCAGACTCACTGAACCTTCAGGGTATGTCACAGATGGGCCTGGAAATTACAAATACAAGACAAAATGCACCTGGCTCATTGAAGGAAGGTGAGTCTTGGAAGCAGCTTGGGATTTTGTGTTGCTTATTGGGACTTTTAGGTGAGTTTTATCTGCACTGAATATTCTTAGGTCTCACAATTCTTTCTGGCTATTCTAAAAGCTAGATAGGGCAGCTCTTAATTGTTCTTGGTAAATAAGTACTGAGCCCTCCAAACTGACTTGTGATTAAGAGGTTTGTGTTGAAACAGCACGTGGTAAACAAAAATCAGTGCACCTCTGTAAATAATGAAGGATTATGAAATACTTAACTGATATCATAGTGGGCCATTCAGATGATGGGGTTCACTACACATGGGATTTTTCGGTTGTATGAGTAACAAGAGAAAGTTCTGAAAGCTTTTATTCATGAAGAATCAGTTTCTGTAGTGATGAACTTCAGATGTTTCTTTACTCACTGAGCTATGAGGACTTCTGAGGAACCATTGACCTTTTATTGTAAAGGTTTTCTAAACTGGAAGAAGTCTCTCAGATCTCTCCCCTCACTTTGCTGCCCTTCTTGTATTTGATCCTTATATTGCTTACAGCAATTTCTTGCACAGGTTTTTAGGAGTAGCATATTTCATGTCTGTCCTCTGTCACCTGATTGACAGTGCAGCAGTTCAGAGCATCTCACTTGTTGAAATACATTTTTCATAGTACCAAGCTGGTGCCAGGACTGTATGATCCATTTTTGTAGTCTCTAAAGCTTTTTCACGGTCAGATATGATGCTGTGTGATAGCGTCTGTGTGTTCAGTCACATTCCATCTTGTTCCCGGAATCTGCAGGTAGAGAGGTCTGTGAATTGGCATGAGTCATGTGAGAGTGTGAACTTGCACTGGACACTGCAAACTGAGGCCTCCTGGCATCTTGGAGGATCAGAGTTCACTGCAGCCCCAGAGGGCACTTTTCCTTGGTCTCCTCCCTGTGTTAAGCATATCTGTTCCTGACATGCACAGTGGGATCAAGGCACCCTTAGCAAATTTGCCACTGGACACCAGGCCATAAGGTGTGGTCAGGATGCTGAAGGGAAGAAATGGCATCAAAGGGGACCTGGACAGGCTGGAGACGTGGGACTGTGTGACCCTCATGAAGTTCAACAAGGCCAAGTGCAATTCCTGCACCTGAGCTGGAGCAAGCCAGAGCACAAACACAGGATGGCTGGAGAGCAGCCCTGGGGAGAAGGACTTGGGGCTGCTGCTGGGGGAGAGCTGGAATGGCCCAGCCCAGAGCCCCCCAGCCCTGGGCTGATCCCAGCACGGGCAGCAGGGCAGGGGGGATTCACCCCTGTGCCCCTGAGCTCAGGTGAGAGCCCACCTGCAGAGCTGCCCCAGCCCTGGGCCAGCAGCAGGAGGACGTGGAGCTGCTGGAGAGAGCCCAGAGGAGGCCCCGGAGCTGCTGCAGGGCTGGAGCCAGGCTGGGAGAGCTGGGAATGTTCCCCTGGAGCAGGGAAGGCTCCAGGGAGAGCTCAGAGCCCCTGGCAGGGCCTGGAGGGGCTCCAGGAGAGCTGGAGAGGGACTTGGGGCTTGTTTGGAGAGTGGCTGAGGTCACTTGGTTTGTTCAGCCTGGAGAAGAGGAGACTGAGGGGAAACCTCATCACAGTCTGCAACTTCCTTCTGAGGCAAAGAGAAGGGGCAGACACTGATCTCTCTGTGGCCAGGGACAGGACCCAAGAGAATGGCTTGAAGTTGTCAGGGGAGGCTTAGTTTAGATGTCAGGGAAAGGTTCTTCCCCAGGGGGTGGTCGGACAGTGCCCAGGCTCCCCAGGGAATGGTCATGGTCCCAGGGCTGCCAGAGCTCCAGGGGCATTTGGGCAATGCGCTCAGGCACAGGGTGGGATTGTTGGGGTGTCCTGTGCAGAGCCAGGAGCTGGACTCAGTGATCCTGGTCAGTCCCTTCCAACTGTGAAGGTCAGTCCCTTCACAGGATATTGTGTGATCTGTTCTGCACAACAGGACAGTTTTCTGACCATAAAGAAATTTTTGCTTAATACCAGGAGAGCTGCATACCAAAAAAAACGGTGAACCACAGCATGTTTGATGCACCTGCAGTTACAGCAAGTCACTCAGTTTTAGTCTCGTCTCGACCAGAGCTTCACACCAGAGGAGTGCGTTGAAGGGGTTTTGCCCTATGTGTTGAGTGGCTAATTTCAAATCTTTTATTTATTTATTTTTTTCTTTACAGGCCAAACACAATCCTCAGGCTTCGATTCAATCACTTTGCCACAGAGTGCAGCTGGGACCACTTGTATGTGTATGATGGAGACTCAATTTATGCTCCCTTACTGGCAGCTTTTAGGTGAGTTCCCCTTGGTGAGACTTTTAACTGTAGCCAGTGGTATTTTCTTAACTTAGAGCCTGACTTAAATGTGGCTTCTGACCCTGGAAACAGGATCCAGTAATCAAATGTAGAACACTGCAAGTGCAGCACATACAGGCAGTGTCCTTTTGTGCACTGTTTGTCAGCATAAACAATTAAGGAGTTGTTTTTAGCTTTTACAATGAACAAGTTATGTCACTGCACTCTAGCATGTAAGTATTATGTTTTCATTTCCAAATCCTGATTCTTTGAGACAAAAAAATTTTTGTCATCCGTCTGGGCTGGAGATGATTTGGTGTGCAGGCTCCTTTGAGAGGAGAAAACTGCCCCATTTATGGGTTTGAAGATGATTTATGACTTAAACTTGTAGCGTGTCAATGCAGACAGAAGGGCAAAAGCCAGCTAATGTTGTAGACGTGGAGGTCTCATTGAATTGTCTAACTTTTATGTACCTTAAACTTCAAGTTTTTTAGTTATTTGGAACATGTTCAGGAACAGCAATGATGGATCAACTTTGTGAAAACATAAAATCACAAGATGGTTTGGGTTGGAAGGGACCTCAAAGCCCACCCAGTGCCACCCCTGCCATGGCAGGGACACCCCCACTGTCCCAGGCTGCTCCAGCCCCAGTGTCCAACCTGGCCTTGGGCACTGCCAGGGATCCAGGGGCAGCCCCAGCTGCTCTGGGCACCTGTGCCAGGACCTGCCCACCCTGCCAGGGAACAATTCCTAATTCCCAATATCCCATCCCTGCCCTCTGGCAGTGGGAGCCATTCCCTGTGTCTCCATCCCATGTCAAATGTCCCTCTCCAGCTCTTGATGTGTAAAAGTAGCAGTTCTGCCAGTAGGTTTCAGCTCTCTGGCTCGTCCATGTGATGAGAGATCACTGTGAGTGCTGGTGAACCATTGATGTTTCCTGCTGAGACCTAAACAGATTTTCTGTATTTCAGTCTTCCAGTGACACCACCACCTTATGCTTTTTATTCTTTAAACTGAAGTTAGGAAAAATAATCCCAAGTTAACTATGGGAAAAACTAATGGTTCCCCTGGGACTTTGCTTGTTCCAAGTAGCTGTGTAACTATTTCCAGAATTAACCTTCTGCTGGGCCTTCTCTCATTTGTGAAATGAAGGTCTAAAAATACTTTGTGTTTGTTCTAGAAAAACCTTGTAATGTCTGAGAGAAGATCAGCAGAGGGACAAAAGTTGATAAAAATTTAAACCACCACATGTGGTTTTTTGGTCTTCAACTGCAGAGTTGTTTTGGAGTGAAGGAATGTTTCTGTAAAGCTTCAGACTAATGTGAGGTCAAAACAGGACACCTCATTTGAAGAAAAACCAGCCTTTCTCTTCTAAAAACCTCCAAAAAACGTGGCAATGCCACCTGGAAGTGCTCTCCTGGTATCGTGCCCTGATTGATGTGCACGAAGAGGAGGAAATGTCATCTTGACCCAATGTCATTTTGTTCTGATCAAGCTATTTTTTAATACACTGGTGAAAAGGTGAAATGATGATTTGTGCCTGCCATTTCTTGTGTGTTTTCCAAAAATTAAGAGGCTTTCAAAGTTGAAGTTAAAAGTAGTTCATAGCATTAACAGTTATGGTTCAGACTGGGAAATCTTCTGTAAATCAGGAAGCCTGGGCCTGAGGACAAGCAAATGTGAGCTTAGTACAATAATGTTTTTGAGGTAGGAAAAAACTACAATTTTTTAAAATTGCTTCTTTGGATGACATTTGAATTTAACTTCATTAGCAGTGAGCTGTAGTGTTCAGTAATCCAAGTACAGGAAATGGCAGATGCTTCTCATTTTGGTGAAGTACCAGAAAGCATCTGTTGAAAAACACCGTTTTCTAATACAAAATAAATCCCTTGGAACTTTTCAAGAGCAGTGTTCATATTTTCTCAATTTACTTGGGTTATATTAAATTATTATTACCATAACCATATTTCCTTGTTCATTATTTTTGCACCCTGCTAGGAGATTTGCAAGACTGAGCTTTGTGCAGTTGGACCCTGTAAGCTTTCAGAGTTTGTTGGTAAACACTAGAAATTCCTTTCTCTCTTAACTCAGTTTTTGTTCCCTCCCTGGCTTTTTACAGCAGTTCCTTTAACCTTCACTGCTCTCATTTTGTTTTCTTGACCTTCTGCTGCTCATTTATGTTTGTTCACAAGATATTTATCCTGAAACGTACATATATCTTGTATATATGTAAAGTGATCTTGGGAATCCTCAGCACTGGACTGTAGGGAAGCTTTAAATTGGTTTTATCAATTTTTAACAGCAATAAATATTTTCTTAATGCCAACATTTACACAGTTCAAGTGTGTGCATAGATTAAACTCCTTGTATTCTTAGAGCCCCCAGAGCTGTTTGGTCCTGCACATTAAGCTTTTTTTTATTAAACAGTGTTAAAAATATCTTTGCTGGTTTATCTTTGTGACCACAGGCACAATGAGACTGTGTAAATGTACTGCTTCAAAAATGCAGTAAAAGAACATGGAAATGAATGCAGCGTGTTTGTCAGCACTGATGAAGAAATCTGAATTATATAAGCTCCACTCAGCACCTGTGAACTTTGTTGGTTTTGTTAACTTTACTCCACATTAAACATTTACCAGAGCTGGTTTTGCACCTTTATTTTCATTTTGCTCTGGTTGGCAGGGGGTGTTTTCCTCATCAAACCCAGTTGTTCTTCTGCAAGACCTTTGGCAGTGGCCCAGCAGCTCCTGGTGGTTGCTCTCAGGTGCCAGATGGATGGTCACGTCAGCCCGTGTTCCCTCAGGCAGCAGGAGCAGCTCACCATCCTTTGTTACTTGCTGCTCAATGTGGCACTGGAGCACCCAAATCTGAGAGTGGGGGTGATTTAGGCTGGAAGGGTCTGATCCCTCTCTCAAGTCAGGATGACTATCAGAGCCCTTTGCCCAGTCAAGGTGTGAATTTATCTTTAGGATGGACAGCTTGTTGATCCTCTGGGTCAGTAGTCCAGAGATTGGTGTCAAAATAATGATAAAAAATGGATCTAATACTAATGTCTAGCCACAATCTCTTACTGTAACCTGTGTGTGTTGCCTCCTGTCCTTGTCTTGTGAACCTCTGGTATTCCCTTCTCTCTAATCTCTCCTGCAGTAGTTGAGGTCAAAAATTAGGTTTCACCCTTCTTCAGCTGTCTCTCCTTGAAGTTAAAGAAACCTCACTCCTTCCACCTCTCCTTGTACGTAGATCATATGGTTGACCCTCTTCTATTTTTCCTTCTATTCCCTCAATTCTTTGACAGAAATTGTAACTGACCTTGCTGCTATGGGAATGTGTATCCAGCTCGGGGGCTTCCAACAGCAGGAGGACCTGGAGCTGCCAGAGCAAGTCCAGAGGAGGCCACAGAGATGCTCCAAGGGCTGGAGCTTCCCTGCCATTGAGCCAGGCTGGGAGAGCTGGGAATGTTCCCCTGGAGAAGGGAAGGCTCCAGGGAGAGCTCAGAGCCCCTGGCAGGGCCTGGAGGGGCTCCAGGAGAGCTGGAGAGGGACTGGGGACAAGGCCTGGAGGGACAGGACACTGGGAATGGCTCCCAGTGCCAGGGGGCAGGGCTGGATGGGATATTGGGAATTAGGAATTGTTCCCTGGCAGGGTGGGCAGGCCCTGGCACAGGTGCCCAGAGCAGCTGGGGCTGCCCCTGGATCCCTGGCAGTGCCCAAGGCCAGGCTGGACACTGGGGCTGGAGCAGCCTGGGACGGTGGGATGGGATGGGATGATCCTTAAGGTACCTTCCATCTTAAACTGTTCCATGAGTCTTTGATAACAACAATCATGTAAGAACTGAGGAGGTTTTTGGGCAAAGGCCCTGAGCTGGAGGGTTCTGCAGACAGACAAGCTTTCCTGTGGTGGTGCTGCAGCAGCTGGGTCTGCCTGTACTGCAACAAGGGGAGAAGATTTCAAGGAAGATTGTAATTTGAGGTGCTGCCAGCTCTATAATGAATCTATAGTCTAATTTTTTTTTTTTTTAGTAGATGTTGTTGCAATGGCTTTGTTTCCTTAAAAGTCTGTGTTTGGGAGTCATCTTGCTTTACTTAAGACAATAAATTTGAAATATCTCCTTATATTTGCCCCCCTCCTTTTTTATTTTTTGCTATTTTTTTATTTTTAGTTTTCTGTAACTTCTATTTTTAGTTTGTTTGGCTTTACTCTTGTAGCTCTGAGTATGAATGAGGTGCATGGACTGGTTTTTAGTAACAGAGAAATCTTGCCATTTTGTGTACGTGTGTGTCCAGATGGGGCAAAGTATTTAAAAATTAGGATAATTTGTTTGCGTTGGATATTGATGGATTGCAAAGCTGATTTTTCAGTGTCATCTTTATGCTTTTACTTCTCCGTGAGCTCTACTCTGTATTTTCACCCTTTCCTTTTGTGATTCCCAATTTTACCTGTTTTCTGCTCAGTAGAGCTTCTCATGTTTTGATCTCTAACAGGTTGTGTCTCTGGAGGAAATGAAGAATATGCCAGTACCATCGTGCTTACATAACAAATCCAGGAAAAATAATAGAGGAGGTGCCCTTTGTTTTAAATGACTCTGATTTTTCAATGCTCTAGGGGAAAGAACAGGGCAGTGTGTGCAGGGCAGTGGAGAAGTTGGGTCTTCTGGACATAATTGTGGACTTCCAGTGCTTGAAGTGAGCCTCCATAATGAGTTGGAGAGAGATCTTGGACAAGGGATGGAGGGACAGGACACAGGGAATGGCTCCCACTGCCAGAGGGCAGGGCTGGATGGGATATTGGAAGTTAGGAATTGTTCCCTGGCAGGGTGTGCGGCCCTGGCACAGGTGCCCAGAGCAGCTGGGGCTGCCCCTGGATCCCTGGCAGTGCCCAAGGCCAGGCTGGACACTGGGGCTGGAGCAGTGGGAGGTGTCCCTGCCATGGCAGGGGCGGGGTGGAACAAGATGATCTTCAAAGTTTCTTCCAACTCAGGCCATTCTATGTTTCATTCATTCTCTGATACTGTTTTACTTTCTGCCATTGACTTCACCAATCCACCTTACAGAAAATAGATGTTATTTCAGTCCAAAGCAGAGGTTTGCCTTTCCCTGGGTGTCACTGGGCAGCTGAGCTGAGTAGGAGTGTTTATTTGCTTTGGAGTAGAGATGGTTGCAAAATGTTTTGAAACCTTATGAAAGGAAATAAAAGGAGTGTGTTGTGAAACACACTCATCTTGGCCGGAGTTGAATTGCTCAGAGTCTGGATCATAATTTAAAGGGAGCTTTGCGTAATCCTTTATCATTCTGATTCTGCCTATTGGATTCCTTTTCATAGCAGATGTAAATTCTGTTTGTGCCTCTATTTATTCCACATGATGCTGTGAGCAGGTTGATTTAGTCACTGTTCTTGAGGTTCAACCTTTCAGGCATCTGATTGTTCCCACTATTTTGTGTTCTCTTCATGGCTTCCTCTGAAAGAAATTAAAATGCCCCATCCCTGGAAATGTTCAAGGCCAGGTTGGATGGGACTTGGAGCAACCTGGTCTGGTGGAAGGTGTCTCTGCCCATGGCAGGGGCATTTGACTAAATGACCTTTAAGGTCCCTTACAACCCAGACAATTCTATGATTAAGTTTCCTTAGAGTGTTTCAAATCTGTGTAGGTGGGATAACATCCTCTTTAGTTATTTACACATGAATCACCAGAAAAAGATGGAAATAGGGAGTAACTGGGATGCAAGCATTGTTATGGAGGTACCTGTATTCTTGTCAAACAAATCCCAAATTTGAGACTTCTATGAGAAAACAAAGAATTGTTTAGTGATGATCCTTTTGTTAGGAAAGATTGAGGGGAATTTTTGTCTTGCCTCCCACTTATTTTGCTCTGTAATATTAGTGATAAGTGCTGATGAAGAAACCAGAACAAAGCAATTTTTTTCTTGTCCTTGAGCTGCAGTTTGCCTCACCCAAATTATTTTCAAATGTTTGTTTTCCTGTGGTGGTGATGTACTGTCCTCCAGTGTACATTACAGAGGAATATTATAAACCAGACAAGAAGTTTGTTAGGCTTCTTGTTTTTTGGTTTTGTGGGAGATGGTCTCTTGGGAGAGATAAACTTCAGAAGTCTCAAATGTTGAGAATGAAACAAGGTAACTCTTCCAGAGAGATGAAAAGGGAATTAATTTTGCTGTTTAATCCCACATCCTTGAGAAGCGAATGAGCAGCGGGGGGAAATTTGGGTCAAGTGCAAGGTCCTGCATCAGATTGGAGCAATCCTGAGTACGAGAACTGACTGGGGGATGGAGGGATTGAGAGCAGCCCTGGAGGGAAGGACTTGGTGATGCTGGTGGGTAAGAGACTGGACATGCCCTGGCCTCGTGAGCTGGGACCCAGAATGGCCCCAGTGCCCTGGGCTGATCCCAGCACGGGCAGCAGGGCAGGGGGGATTCACCCCTGTGCCCCTGAGCTCAGGTGAGAGCCCACCTGCAGAGCTGCCCCAGCCCTGGGCCAGCAGCAGGAGGACGTGGAGCTGCTGGAGAGAGCCCAGAGGAGGCCCCAGAGCTGCTGCAGGGCTGGAGCCAGCCTGGGAGAGCTGGGAATGTTCCCCTGGAGCAGGGAAGGCTCCAGGGAGAGCTCAGAGCCCCTGGCAGGGCCTGGAGGGGCTCCAGGAGAGCTGGAGAGGGACTGGGGACAAGGCCTGGAGGGACAGGACACAGGGAATGGCTCCCACTGACAGAGAGCAGGGCTGGATGGGATACTGGGAATTAGGAATTGTTCCCTGGCAGGGTGTGAGGCCCTGGCACAGGTGCCCAGAGCAGCTGGGGCTGCCCCTGGATCCCTGGCAGTGCCCAAGGCCAGGCTGGACATTGGGGCTGGGAGCACCTGGGACAGTGGGAGGTGTCCCTGCCATGGCAGGAGCTGGAATGAGATGAGTTTTAAGTCTCTGGTTTAAGTTTCTAATGCAAATCAGTCTGCAAGTCTATGGCTGTTTGTATTTCTCATAGAAAAGGAACCCACAAGGCAGCAAGTCAAAAATTAGTAGAATAATCCTTTCTCTGCTGTTGTGGAGTTAAATTGTGACCCTCACTGCTGCAAATTTTTCAGGTGAAAAGGACAGAAGTGTTTAAGAAATGAATTAGATAGAAGCATGGATGAGTGGTTTATTTAACTGTGCTGGCTTGGGTGCATTCTCCAGGTCTAAGCATCTGAACTGGGTGTCTGGAAGGTGGATTACACATCACCAGAATGCTCTGGACTTGCTTGATTTGTCACAGCCTTTCCCAATCATTTTTGTAGCCCACAGTCAGGAGATTTGGGCTCAGCAGACCTTTAGTTTGACTTTGTAGTACAGATTTTATTATTTTGGGACACATTAAATTCTGTTTCCAAATGTGCCACTTCGTTTTATGAATGGGACTTGCTTAATTCATTGCTGAGTAACAAGGGAGGGAAAGGTTTTTGATATGCATAACTGACATTCTAGATAGCTTCAGGTTTTCTCAGGTTAAATACTTTCAATATACATTTATTTATGATTCCACAAATTCATTATACTTCAAATAATGGAAATACATTGAGTTTCAATTATTTTATTGAAACTCAATTGTTTTATTGAAAATACTGCTGCATTTACTCTTGTTGCTTTGCTCCCTTTTATTTCACTTCTAATATTGTTCTTTTACTTTTCCAGTGGTCTTATTGTTCCTGAGAAAGACAGCAATGAAACAGTACCTGAAGTTGTAGCTACTTCTGGATATGCTCTTCTACATTTCTTCAGTGATGCTGCCTATAATCTCACAGGGTTTAACATCACTTATAAGTAAGTGGCACTGCTCCACAGTGATGCTGCAGGTTGAGCAAAAGGAGTTTTCCCCTTTTCTTACTTTTGTCCTGAAATAAGCAATTTCCATTGAAGTGTGTAATTGTGAGCAGACACCTGAAATTAGATTTTTATCTTTATTATACCTTTGCAACAGTAATAAGTGGCGCATGCTCAATGTTACAACTTGTCAGTCGTAAGTGTGGACAAATGCTTGCTCCAAAAGATATAATATTTATTTTTTGTTATTAGATCTATTTGATTATATCTAATCAACAGTAATTGATATGTTTTGTGCATGCCTGTGCTCCTGAGTTCTGCAGAGATACTCCTGCACAAACACACTTTTCACTTGAGACACTGGGCTGTATGTGCTCTTGAGGATCCTCATCTTTGGGATTTGTTTTCTTATTCAATCCCTGAATTGAATCCCTTAATCTGGTTTATTTTTATTCTGGACTGCTTTTATATTCTTTCATTCATATTCTAAACAGATGGGTGCTTTCTGTTCTCTGACATGCATTTAGTCCTCATTGATGAGCTTTTTAAAAGTAATTCTGGTGTGCTCTGTAATTCAGCAGCTGGTTTTAGAAAGGTTTTGTCTTGAGGTAAATGTGTGGACATACTCACAGAGATGGAAGGTTTTGCTTCTGCAGGGATCATGAGCTTTGAATTGTTTTTGCTCCTACAGATGCAAGTTATGTTTGTGCCATACTGGGAGATTTAATTTGGGAGTAACCTGCAGAAGGTCTCACCTCTTTCAGAAAAAACAGCTGGAAAAACATCATAACTGACTTCTTGCAAAAATTGACTTTCTCTTAAAATGAGAAGCTTAGTTTTTAAATATCGAGTCTCAGTGCTTTCATCCTTAGTAAAAACATTAATGTGTGCTTAATAGCCCACATAGTAGTGAATTCTTTAAAAATAGGGGGCATCCAGCACCCCTTGAAAGCTCCAGAAGACGATGAGGAGCCTTTGCAAAGTTACTGGAAGCAGAGGAGCTGAAGAGGCAGCATTTTCCAAGTCGGGCTGATTGCATAAACCAGGACTCCATCTACTGCCAGCTGTTGGATTTGCACCATTGCAATAAAATACTCTCATCAAGAACAATATTCTTCTAATTCTTCACTTTCTTCATAATTTTAAACAGTTTAAGTGCTGTTTTGTGTTCTGGTTCTTAGGTTTCCTCGTAACATTTTTCCAGCAAGTAGATTAAATGGTACATAAGTCTTCATAGTTACTGCTGGGTGTAGGTACTCAAGACTTGTGAAATTATGTCTTGGAGCCAGTGACAGTGAGAATAATGGGTACTAATTCCCATCTGTGAATTATTCTGGTTGATAAATCAGCAAAAACTGGAGTCTGGAAATTAATGTAATCTCAAAATTTGGACCTTTACCAAGGATGTATCTGGTTTTGCCTCAGCTACATTGCAGATATTATAAAATCAGAAATTATTCAAACCAGGCATGTCTTTGGCTTGGGTTTCATCTCCAGTTGTTCTCTTGCTAAGCAGATCCCAGAATAGCACCTAATTGTGAGCAGTTTAAGTATAAATTGCACAGACACCACAGCAGCCTTATACTCCGAGTCAAGTCCTCACTTACTGTTGGGTGTTTTAAGGCAAGTCATTTGCTTAGCCAAATGGCTAAAAATCATATTGCTAGTTTTCTCAGAGGAGCTGAGAGTTTAACTTGTGAAATGAAGCAGTTTTTTAGCAATAGAGTACAAATCTCTACAGGTCCATCACACCAGGTAGCAGATGACTGTCTCTTGGTTTGCAATGATTTGTATTAACTTTGTTCAGCATCACTCTTGCCTTTTTAAATCCTGGGACTCTCCTTCCTGCCTGACGAAGTGCTTTGTGCTCTGTCCCCAGTTTCAACATGTGTCCCAATAACTGCTCTGGCCAGGGGGAGTGCAGGCTCAACAGCAGCACCCTGGCCCCGCAGTGCGAGTGTGCCGAGCGCTGGAAGGGAGAGGCCTGTGACATCCCCTACTGCCCGGGCAACTGCGGGGCCCCCGAGCGGGGCCACTGCAGCCTCAACGGCTCCAGAGCCTGCTCCTGCTCTGCAGGCTGGCAAGGTGGGTCTCCTGGTGGACATACAGAACTTCTGGGATGCGTTTTCCATGTATGGAACTGGCAGTTTAACTGGGAGTGCGTGGGAATGTTCTGCATGACAACTTATTAGCATTTTGACCAGGAACAGAGTATCTGCTTTTTAAATTTAAAAGATCACACTTCATTTGGAAGGATGGATATGCTGGAGAGGAGGACACGGAGCAGCTTCAAGAGCTGGAGCCTCTCAGCTCTGGAGACAGTTTGGGAGAGCTGGGAGAAGAGAAGGCTCCAGGGAGACCTCAGAGGCATTTCAGTGCACAGAGGGCCTCCATGAGAGCTGGAGAAGGACGATGGACAAGGGCCTGGAATGCCAGGACAAAGGGGAATGGCTTTGAATTGAAACTGGGTTGTTTTAGATTAGATAGAAGGAAGAAGTTTTATACAATGAGCGTGATGACAGCCCGGCACAGGGTGACCAGAGAAGCTGTGGCTGCCCCATCCCTGGAAGCGTCCAAGGCCAGGTTGGACAGGGCTTGGAGCAAACTGGGATAGTGGAAGGTTTCCCTGCCCGTGGAAGGGGATCTTTCCAACCCATCCCAGTCTGTGATTCTGTGTTTTTTTGCGATTGCTTTTAAAAGCAACTTTGTCACCATCCAAAGTGGGACCAGCCTGTGGTTTGCAGGCATCCCTTCAACCTCATTCCTAAGCACCTGAAGCAAATTTGAGCCTGGTTGCCATAGCTGACCTACCTGAACATGTAAAATGCCTCATTCTCATGTCCAGCTGAGCTGATCAGCCATGACCAACTTGGCAGTGACTTGGCCTGAACATACATTTTTTCCTTTGCAGGGACCTACTGTCATGTAAGAATTAGTCTCACATTACATGTAACCAGCTACAGCACTAGCAGGAGATTGACCTCCAGCTGAAATACAGGCTTTGGAAAACAGCTGTTTTTATACCTTCTTTTCCCAGGTCCTGGCTGTTCAATTCCTCTCCCTGCAAACCAGTCGTTTTGGACCCGGGAAGAATACACTCTTCCAAAGCTTCCTAGAGCATCTCACAAAACCGTCATCCATGACAATAAAATGTGGATTGTTGGAGGCTATGTCTTCAATCATTCTGATTCTCAGAAGGTTTTAGCGTGAGTATAAACCCAGAAAATAAAAACTAAAGAGAGGAACTTAGATTTGAGAGTTATTTTTAGGAAATGCCAACTGACGTGCTTTGCTTTGGTCTGTGCTTCATCTCCAAGGGAAAACAACCGTAATAAAAACTGAGGCTCATGTTTGAGACGGGGAAAAATCTTGCTAAGGGGTGCTAATTTTGGAAAAGAAAAGCATAAGGTTCCTGATGTTCAGTGAGCTTTTGATTCATCTGTGTTTGACAGCACTTAGCTATTCTCTGTATATTTCTGGGCCAGCTCCTAAATGATATCTAGCCTCATCTTCAAAGAGGGTAATTTTGCTTCAATGTTTTTAGCCCTTCCCTGTGTTATGTCTGTGTGACTTGAGTTTTGGGCTCCTTAATTAACACATACTGATTACTCTGGGTGGTTATCCACAGTGGGTAGGATACCAAACAGGGAGTGGCATTAGGATGAGGACATTCATGCAATTGTTTGAGGAGATTTAACAGTAACTAAAATATCAAGTAATAATCATGTACTTCATGGAAATACTCCATTAAAAAACCTCAGCCTTTGTATTGTATTTGGCCAGATCTAGGCAGAAGCTGGATTTTTTTTCCAGAGATACTCATATATCTCACTTGGATGGACTTAAGTGAGAGCTGTGTTTTCTGCACTCACATCCAGAGGTTATAGTTCCTATAGGGGAAGAGGAGCTGAAAGCACACATTTAAATGTAGAACAGTTGCTAGTTGCACCCACAATTTACTCCTCCAAAGTCACACCTCGTTTTTTAATAGGATACCCTATGGCTTTGTTGAATGCTTTCTCAAATGACTTTCTCTCACAAGGCCCTAAGCCTGGCAAATATAGAGCCTTATTTAAAATAAAAAGCCACAAGCCATTTTCAGGGCAGAGGGCTTATGTTATTTTAAGCATGAATGGCAAAGACATAATTAAAAAGAGGTTTTTAAGCACTGGCAGAGTTTTTTTAATCAAGTAGCTGGGAATTACCTAAGTTTAGTGTAAAGTTTTCCTACTTTTTTGAGGGAGAGGGTGGTGTAGGTTGTCACAGCTTAATAGGCAATGCACTAGCTCTTGGGTTTATGTGGAAAAGAAAACAGGGCAAAGGAAATGAATATGTGAATGTTGAGTAACAGAGAAGGCTCAACTGTTTTTTTTTTAACCCATAAGTAGTTTGTATGACCTTTGTGCCTGCTGAAATCATGGCAGCATTTATTATTTCAGTAAATAATTTTATCTAACATACTATATTGGTAAATAATTTTCCCCAAATTTTAGAGAGGACAAGCAATCATATTGTCAGCTTTAATACCTATTCCTTGGAAAATAATTCAGTTTTTATTATACAGGTATGATCTTATTTCTGAAGAGTGGCTTCCACTGAACAACTCTGTGAACTCAGTAGAGATGAGATATGGTCATTCATTGGCATTGCACAAGGTAAGTTCAGGCTTCCAGACTCACTTCCCAGCTGATTTCCCCTTCTCTCCTGCTTCCCACTCCTTATCCCAGATCAGTCTTGCTTTGGGAGAAGCCTTCCTCATTCAGAGGCTTGTCCATGCTTAGCCCAGGCTGTGCACTTGTGCTCCAGGGACTCCTTGGGTGGGTGTCCTAGCAAGTCTGTAGTCTCTGCCTGTGTGTTCCTTCTTTGCCCTTTTTCCAGAGATTTTGAGGATGACTGAGGCCAGTGAGTCCATTATTTCCTTCCTGCTGTCTGTGCTGACAAGACGTGCCTGAGGCTGAGTTTGCTGGAATTCAGCTGGTTCCCCAGCTGCCTTTTATGTGGATCACATGAATATTTTTATGAGCTCTGTTGTCCAAGACACCAAAGCAGAGCTGGGGGATTAGGGATTTTTGTCACTTGCTCTGCAAGTAAATTCGTGAATCTGATCTTCCAGCATCTGACATAGCAAGTGAACTTGACTGTTTTTACCTCCTTTCTCCCCGTGTGCCTTGCTGTGAGTGCAGACCACGTGAGAGCAGGATGGCAAGGAAAGGAGCTGATCCTTTATTGACCTTTGGGTTTTGGAATGTTGTTGAGCTCAAACAATGCAGGCCTGGGCAAAACTTGATCATAAATGCTCAAAAAAACTCCACACACTGTCATTCACAAATACAGCACTTGAAGAACCTCAAAGCATGGAAATACATTATGGAATCACAAAATGGTTTGGGTTGGTAGGGACCTTAAAGATCACCTAGCTCCAATTCCCTGCTGTAGGCAGAGACCTCCCACTGTCCCAGGCTGCTCCAGCCCCAATGTCCCGCCTGGCCTTGGGCACTGCCAGGGATCCAGGGGCAGCCCCAGCTGCTCTGGGCACCTGTGCCAGGGCCTGCCCACCCTGCCAGAGAACAATTCCTAATTCCCAATATCCCATCCAGCCCTGCCCTCTGGCACTGGGAGCCATTCCCTGTGTCCTGTTCCTCCAGGCCTTGTCCCCAGCCCCTCTCCAGGGGGCTTTTTAAAGTAACTTCAGACCAGTAGCTTCATTCCTTACCAAACAGCTGTTTCCTGAGGGCTGCACTCCTTGGCCTGACTCTGTGACCTGTTTCAGGATGACATCTACATGTACGGGGGCAAGGTGGACGCCACGGGGAACGTGAGCAGCCAGCTGTGGGTGTTCCACATCCCCGGGCAGAGCTGGGCCGCGCTGGCGCCCCGGGCCAAGGAGCAGTACGCCGTGGTGGGACACTCGGCCCACATCGTCACCCTGCAGGACAACAGCACCGTCATGCTCGTCCTCTTCGGGCACTGCCCCCACTACGGCTACATCAGCAACGTCCAGGAGTACAACCTGGGTGAGTGAGTGAGTGAGGGCAGCCCCTGCCAGGCCCTGCCACTGTAACACTTGGCTTGAAAGTTATTTAAGGGACTTGGGTTCAGATAGCAAAACAAGGACAAATGTGTTCTCCTCCTCCTGTTTGTACTTACAAGAAGTTGAACCTAACAGATTTGTACAACCCAATGAGCAGGCAGCCACGTGCCTCCAGCTTTATTACTCCAGTGTTAGATCCCAAAGATATAAAGCTGTAATTGAGACGTAAAGCAGGGTAACTCTGGAACAATTTAGATTTATTGTCCTCTCTCCGTCTGAGAAAACAAACACTTCTGAAATTATTTTTAATTCTGCAAATATAATAATGGCTGTAACAATTCAGACCAAATATCTGCTTAACCTGACACCCATGTCCCCAGTAGCAGATGCTATGGGAAACAGGTGCTGAATTTCTGGATTCCCATATCCCTGACAGGATCTGACCCCCATATCCTGGAATAGTCCACGCTCTGATTTTAGGATCCAGAGATTTCTAGCGTGACCAGTGGAGAAGCACAGGAAGCTTTCCAGATGAACTGAACTTGTACCTAACGCAGAAGTGGAGGTGTGTTCCTAGCTCCACGGACCATGTAGGGATCGTAGTTCAGCACAGGAAGTTCACAGCAAGAGTGTGCTGGTTATTCCCAGGAATAGGGCCCTGTCTGCACTTTGGACCTGCTGTCCTTGTCCTCCAGTCATGCTGATCCAGAGGATCTACTGCAGCCTGATTCTCTGGAGTCCATGTGAGGGAGATTTCTTCCTCTAGGAGAAATCCAGGGAGAACCAGGGCCTGTGGGGCAGTGATTTGTTTTTGCCGTGTGTGATCGTGCAGACTGTTCAATTCCTTTACCTTTTGTGTGCCTGCTCTGGCCTGGAATTGGGAAGCTTGTACAGGGTTTCATTCAGCCCTTACTACAGAGATCTGGTGGGTAATGTGGTATTTTTATTTCAGTTGCCATTATAATATGTCTAAAGTGCTTCAGACCAATGTTATTTTAGTGAGTGAGTTACAGGATCATGAATCACGTATTAGTTTTTAACTGCAGTGTTCTTCACAGTCAGACTTGACTTCAGTGCTGTCTGGC
>WEZZ01013005.1:84270-141480 GCA_013400585.1 Chloropsis cyanopogon
TATATATATATTTATATATATATAAAAAGTAAAAGCGCTCTTGAGTCCCATTCCAAATCAAGTCACAGTGCTGGCATTTTCAAGTCATTGAAATGCAATCTATTATTTGTCTACTTTTTATTTCTCATTTACTTAGCTTGTCTGTAAAATGTAATAAATGACTGTGGAAGATTTGTTTCTGCTCTAATTAAAAATACCTGGCAATGATTCTTGACAACAGACTTTTTGAAGGAGAATATTTTTGGATATGAAGTGATAGAGACAGTGTCTAGATCTGAGTCAGGGGAATCCTAATTTATTTCACCATGTTGTTGATGAGTTATTAAAGGACAAATTAACCATGTTTTGTCACTTGTATTTTTCAGTGACAAACACCTGGAGCATCTTACAGACGAGTGGAGCTTTGGTGCAAGGAGGATATGGTCACAGCAGTGTTTATGATCCAAATACAAGATCAATCTATATCCACGGGGGTTACAAAGCATTCAGTGCCAACAAGTACAGGCTGGCAGATGATTTGTACAAATATGAAGTTGATTCCCGTATGTGGTAAGTGCTTCTTCTTTTTCCTGTTTACTACCCTGTCAGTTTTGTTTGCTGTGAACAAAAGGATGGGCATTTGATAAGGGTACAGTGGTTTATATCTACCTGAATTCAGGATAAGTGCTGTGCTCTTGGATCTCTTGTTTTTATGTCCCCTTATGAATAGAGAATGATATAATCAATATAATCAAGGCTGTGAACAAGCCAAGAAATCCATTTTAATCTATTGTTTGATTCAAGCTGAAAAGAAAAATATTTGATGTTTTTTTTCTTGCTAGCCATACAGCCTGTGCATATTAGTGCAGTTACTGCAGTCAAGCGAGTGATAATCCATTCTGCAGTTAAGACTGTAAAAGAATTTCCATTATAACCCTATTTTCTTCTGGCTCTGTAACTGCTTAAAATGTTCATTTCTAAAGCTGAAATCTTTTGTGATTTGTTGCTGCCCAAAGGTGAGTTTTATTAAAAAGCTATAGCCACGCTTCACAGCCTGGAGCAACAGAGGTGAAATACATTTTCCTTAATTCTGTGTTGTTCTTAATGTTGATTCTAAAGGCTCCTGACTGTCTTTTGGGTCAACACATGTAAATTTGAGTCACTACATCTCTTACTGGGTATTAAAATAGCTTATGTTTCTGCAACATCTGTTTGTGAGTGTGTACTGATGAGGAAGGTAATGAGTGACTCATTTCCAACCCCGCCTCCTTCCCACTCAGTTGCATACACAGAAATCACCCCACTTCCTCTCTGGATTAATTTGATCTTCCACTTCAGCCATGGAGTGGACAAATCTGGCTGAGTAGGCAGAAACTTAGCAAATGTGACATTGTTCTTCCAAACTCCTGCAGCACTGATTTTCTTTTGTCACATTTATTTTGTCAGTCTGGCAAGCCCTGTTGAACAAGTGGAGAATATAGGACTGTCCATCTCTATCTCTGCTTTTTTTTGTCATTGATTCTTTGTTTCATTATTCAGTGCTTTAGGCCCTCTCTTCCTTGTTAAATCTCATGAGCTTCCCATGGGTCCTCTTCTTGAGCTCCTCCAGGTCCCTCTGGAACAAATCCTGTCCCTCAGGCGTGTCAACCACACACTCGACTTCATGTCCCTAAGTGGAAGGACCTTAAAACTCATCCCATCCCACCCCTGCCATGGCAGGGACACCTCCCACTGTCCCAGGCTGCTCCAGCCCCAATGTCCAGCCTGGCCTTGGGCACTGCCAGGGATCCAGGGGCAGCCCCAGCTGCTCTGGGCACCTGTGCCAGGGCCTGCCCACCCTGCCAGGGAACAATTCCTAACTCCCAATATCCCATCCAGCCCTGCCCTCTGGCACTGGGAGCCATTCCCTGTGTCCTGTCCCTCCAGGCCTTGTCCCCAGTCCCTCTCCAGCTCTCCTGGAGCCCCTCCAGGCCCTGCCAGGGGCTCTGAGCTCTCCCTGGAGCCTTCCCTGCTCCAGGGGAACATTCCCAGCTCTCCCAGCCTGGCTCCAGCCCTGCAGCAGCTCCGGGGCCTCCTCTGGGCTCTCTCCAGCAGCTCCACGTCCTCCTGCTGCTGGCCCAGGGCTGGGGCAGCTCTGCAGGTGGGCTCTCACCTGAGCAGGGGAGAAGAGCAGAATCCCCTCCTTCAACACAAATCCTCTCAGAAAAGTAGGAAAATCCTCTGAAAGATGATCCTCATGTTCAGTGCCATCAATCCTACTGATTAAAGTTGAGATCAGTGGTGAGTTTCATTAGTGCTTCCCATGATTTAGTCACCGATGAGCCAGCATGTTGTGCAGGTATTAACCTGTAGGGCTCCATTTTCAAGAACTGTATAGATTTCCTTGAAACACAATTTTTAGTTGTGAGCAGAGATGCTGCCCAGTGTGAAAGACTTCTTTGGGTTGCTATAAAAGCAGAGGTACTAAAAAATATTGGAGTCTTCCCAGGCTATGTTCAAAAGACAGGTGTGAAAACTTGAGAATCCCTAGGGAAAGAATTGATGACTTGAAAATCCACAGCTTTGGAAAGAGGCTCTCATAGATATATTTCTCCTATAAATTGGCAAAGCAAATGGAAAGATGAGAATGAAATTACAGGTGGAATTGAACAATGTGGAATGTAATTGTTAAGCAGCTCATTAGGAAAAGCAGTTAGATACTATCCTCACCCTGAAAATGTTCTTCAGCTTGGATTTATGGAGTGTTTTGCCTTTGCCAGGTACTTAGCAGTCTCATTAAGACAAGTATTTTTATTTCTGCAGGACTATCCTGAAGGACAGCCGCTTCTTCCGCTACTTGCACACAGCTGTGATAGTGAGTGGGACCATGCTGGTGTTCGGGGGGAACACTCACAACGACACCTCCATGAGCCACGGAGCCAAGTGCTTTTCTTCGGATTTCATGGCCTATGATATTGGTAAGTCCTTGCAGAAATAATAACCAACCCCCAAATACGTGGCCATTCCCGGGGAGCTGTGCTCAGTTTGTCTCCAGAATGCTGGTTGATGTGTGGGTGGATTATCCCAAATGGTGCTGGGCACAGGGATGTGCAGTCAGGAGAGGCTCATTACTTTGCTACAGAATTCCAAGCAAATGAGGTGCAGTGATTTCCAGTTACAGACAGCAGCGGTTCCTTTGTCAACAGTTTAATACACATCTTGGGCATTAAAAATTAGGTTTCAAACTGCATATTGTTACAGAATCATAAAGCCATGGAATTGTTAAGGTTGGAAAAAGCCTTTAAGATCACCAAGTCCAACTGGCAGCCCAGCACCACCACCATCTTCACCATGAAAGCATGTCCTCCCGTGCCACATCCACAGTGCTTTTTGAACACTTCCAGAGATGGTGACTCCATTGCTGCCCTAAGCAGCTTGTTCCAGTGTTTTGCAACTCTTCCCATGAAAAAATACTTCCTAATAGCTAACCTACATGTTCCCTGGCCCGACTTGAGGCTGTTTCCTTATCCTGCTATCTCAGCCATGCATCTGTTCTGATATTTTGAGTGTGTTTTTAATGTATGATTAATCAAAAATTCAAAGTCTTAGGACAGTTACAAGCACTAGACCCTGCTGAAACTCAACCTGTACAGTGCATGCTCTTGTTTTATCTGCTTTATTCAATCATAAAGCCAAATTATTAGGTTGGGTTTGCTGAGTTTCAATAGCCAGGAGAGGGCAGCATTTATTTGTGGATTTGGATTCCAGAGACAGTGAGTTTAAGAAGAGCAAGGAAAGAAGAGGTGAAATTACATAAAAGAAGGTACATACACACCCAGATAATTCACACCAGGGAAAAACACCACTCTGTACTCTGACATTCACCTTTTGCTCTCAGAATGCCCTAAATGTGCCTTCCCTGAAATAATCCTGTAAATCTGAAATCTCGAAGTGACTGTCCACCGAGTTCTTGCTCCTGGTTTGTCAGAGGAAAATGAAGTCAATGCTTGGGCCATCAGGGTTTGGTATCCTTGTGCCCTTTTGCTCTCTGTTACAGCAATCATTCTATTCTGCCTCCTGTGATTTCTAGTCACATCCCTCTGGAATCTTTGTGTTCTCCTAGCTAGCTTTGTTTTGTTTTTTTTTTAATTGAGGACTTAAAATGAGGTATTTGACCAGGTTGGATGGGGCTTGGAGCAGCCTGGTCTAGTGGAAGGTGTTTCTGCCTGTGGCTCAGAGCTGAAATGAGATTGTTTTAAGGGGCCATCCAGCTCAGAGTATTTTGTCATTCTGTGGCAGTCATAAACAGTTTGATTTTTTTTTTTTAAACTTTGGTAGCAACAGTGATAGATTTTTCTTTCTGCATTGTGCTATCTGACCTGACCTGTTGAACTCTCTGTTAGGTGTAAAACACGAATTGCATTAATTTGACAAAATATGCCAATAATGATGTTCATTTTGATTCAGTTTAGGTTACAGGCAGGTTCACATTACATGACACGAGTGATGTAGTCAACGTCCCCTGTTCTTACCAGATATACACTGACGTGTGGAGCTTACATTGATTTTACCTCACATGATGGGTGAGAGGTGTTCCTGAGTACCTTCATTACTTAGAGGACAGACTCTCAGCCTGAAAAGAGCCGCTAATTTTCTTTTTCAGAAATAAGATTACTTCTGTTCTCTTCATTGCAGGAGCCATTGTGCATGATTGTCCTTATCCCATGTGACTAGGGATGCGTCAGGGTGGTGGCTCATCATTTGTGCCACAGCAGAAACTCCTTTCCAGTGGTTCTTCATGCATGATCTCTGCAGTAATTAATTACCCTGGTCACATGTTGGTCTCCATAAGAATAAGCCCATATAACCCCCTGTTACCTATCCCTTGATGTTCCCAAGGCACGAGTTACCCAGGGGAAAACCAAGCAAGGCCAGTTGAAACTAAGAGCCTGCAGTGGAGAGGCTTAATAATTGTCTTTATTCCCTACTTTTATAGTATACTGCCTGGCTGGTTTACTCATTTTTTACATCTTGTTGATTAGCCATCATGATTGATTAATGATCACATTGATGGCTGGAAGGCTGGAGAGAACTGGAATTAAACCCAGTCTGAAATAATGCTTCAAAGCCAGGTCTTCTCCTTAACCTTTGCCATTAATACTAATTTCGGTAGTAACTAATTTTATTTACATCATCAATTTTTTCTGGTTTTCCCTCCTCAAATTTCCAAGTAATCAGAGCACGTGCACTGAGTATTGGGAGGACATAAAACCTTTTTTCTGCGTGGGGCAATGCTAACAGCTTGCACTGAGGTGTGTGCTGGGGTGAGCAATAAAATTTCTTGAATGCTTCTTGTCCTTTATCCTCTACTTGACCGTCTTGGGGCATATTCAATCCAAATTGTCCAGGTGCTGCCTAGTTTGGGAAGGTTTCAGGATAACAATCCAGCTGTGTGCATGTGTTCTTCTCCATTCTCAGGACAAGACTTTGGATTGTTGACATTTGGGTTGGGTGAGCACTTGGGCAGAGCTGTCTCTCAGTATTTTCCCTATTTTCTGCACACTGAAATGACCAATTAGCTCTTCCTATCTCCAAAATTGGTCTCTCTGGCCTTTGTCAAAAAGTTTCCTGCTCTGCAGCAGCTTTGGGTGGAAAAATGCCTCACTTAATCCTCCACCTGCTGCTTATGTAAAGGTGCTGCTTTTAAATTGGTCTTTTCTCCCCACGGAAGAGAAACTAAAACTCTTCTATTTACCCCAATTCTGATGCTGATGACAAACACAGGGAGAGGCTGGATGTTTTCATAGCTGATATGTTCTGTTTGAACAGTGCATTTAATAAGTCCCAGCATTGTAAGTTTTAGGTTAAGTCAGGAAGGAGAAGATTCTTTGTAGTCTCAGAATTACTCGGTTTCTCCAGTATTTGATCTCTGGTTAAAAATGGGAAAGAAGCTTAGAAAGCAAGATATTCCCAGCCTTCTATTAATCTAGAAAAACATGTTTCTTGGCCTCACATAACACACAACTTGATGGCTAAAAAATTGCAAATTGCTGTCCAATTTTTCTGAAGTCTTCTATTAAAAGTTGGAGCTGTCATGCTTGGCTTAGGAGTGATGCTGGGCTAGGTTAAATTCTTTGAAAATGGAGCAAATGGCATGTAAAAATAGATTTCAACATCACAATTTATCAAAGTTCTAAATCTAACTGTGTCTTCTGTCTTTTCTTTATCAGTGCTCTTGGACAAAATGGCATCTGTTGTTTTAGCCAACAATTCTCCAATTAAATTTAGTAAAAAATTAAAACTTTGTTTTTCTTTGCCCATTCAGTTTATCCATGGACTAGTTTGGTTTCTGGGCTTTTTTTTTCCAGAGGGTCATCCATGATGCAATGGTTTTATCTTGTATTAAAGAGTCCTAGGAGTATTTGAGGGCCCTGTAGATCTTTACAGAAGATTGACTTTTCTGTCTTAATTGCATAAATTGCATCCAAGTGCCTCTGGGATATTGGCCCCCAAGGTGATCCATTCCCTTTATGAAGTTTAAGTGTTATGAATTGGACTGACTTTTCCTACTTCTGTTCCTTTGCTCAGTGGGTTAGATGTTTCTTAATTTGTTTTTTCTCCCATGCTGCCCAAAGGAAAAAATTACCTGAGAAACCGAGTAAAAAATGAAGCAGAACTTATAAATTTTATGCTAATAGAAAAAGATGGAATAATCTAACATTGTATTAAAAGAGAAAAACAGCCACAAATCTTTAAGCTATGATGAGTGAAAAATATTTTTAAAAACATGGATATCTGCCCTCTAGGAACATAATGGTGATGGAAAAAGTAAAAAAAAGATAAGCCTCTGTTCTCAGTGATACTGGTTTGAGGCAAAACTGCAAATAATTCATGTATAAACAGATAGAACAGAACTTGTTAAATGGTGAAAAATCCTACTAGTAAAGGAGGAAACCCTTCTTGTCCTGTTCCCTGGAGCAGAGCCCGACCCCCGCGGCTGTCCCCTCCTGGCAGGAGCTGTGCAGAGCCACAAGGTCCCCCCTGAGCCTCCTGTGCTCCAGGCTGAGCCCCTTCCCAGCTCCCTCAGGGATTCTCCAGCCCCTTCCCAGCTCCCTCAGGGATTCTCCAGCCCCTTCTCAGCTCTGTTCCCTGCCCTGGCCACGCTCCAGCCCCTCAGGGTCTTTGCTGGAAGGTCCCAGGTTCCTGGGGATCTTTCAGGAAGAAATGTGCCGTGAGTTGTCTTGTTGATGATCCAGAGAAACAATTCTGAAATGGGTTTTTGTCACTCACAGCCTGTGATCGATGGTCTGTGCTGCCTCGGCCGGCTCTGCACCATGATGTGAACAGGTTTGGGCACTCTGCTGTGCTGTACAACAGGTGAGGGCACAGGTGTTGGGGGTTTGGGCGCTCTGCTGTGCTGTACAACAGGTGAGAGCACAGGTGTTGGGGGGTTTGGGCACTCTGCTGTGCTGTACAACAGGTGAGGGCACAGGTGTTGGGGGTTTGGGCACTCTGCTGTGCTGTACAACAGGTGAGGGCACAGGTGCTCTGCAGGGAACGTGCAGGTGTGGATGAGGAGCTGCAGCAGGGGGTCAGGGGTCTGGCACAAACCTCCTTGTCCACGGAGCTGTGTCTGCCCCATCCCTGGCAGGGTCCCAGGCCAGGTCAAATGGGGGTTGGAGCAACCTGGTCTAGTGGAAGGTGTCCCTGCCCGTGGCATAGGGTGGAATGAGGTGGGATTTAAGGTTCCTTCCCACCCAAACCATTCTGTGAATCTCTGAAAGTTTTCAGATCTTCACTCTTGTAATGTCTTCAGTATTCACCTGTTCCCATCAGCCCTTCTTCACTGGGCTAAACTGTCTCAGCTCACTTCGTTTTTTCAATAATTTGATTTTTTAATTATTTTTTATATATTTCCATTTTTTGGTTATTTAAAAATTGTACATTTCAATGTATTTCACACTTCTTTCCTAGCTGCACTGACAACATTCATTTCCAAATCTGAATTTCATTCATGCTTTTTAAAATTTGTCCATGTTTCACTTTACACACCTTATCCTATGGGGCTGCTTTTCCCCAGGCATATGATATTCAGTATTTGGGTGAAATCTTAGGTGAGATTTTGGCTGGTAAGCCCTACAGACTGTAGTTATATCCCTGCTTCCGGATGAACAGCTGTTACTGAATCAGTGCAACCAAATTTGAGAAATTTAATTCATAAGAGTTCTAAAATAGAATGAAAATCATAATAAAAATAGTCACTAGTCAACCAAAACTTCTCTTTTCAGTTGCCTTGGCCCTTCTTCACTGTATTTTTAAAGATGCATTGACAGACACAGAGAATTTTTGTGTGACATTTTCATGTAACTGTTAAAATTTAATGTTTTGCCTGGTGCAGCTGTGATACTCCTCTCCCTACAAAATATTATTTGTTTTGGGGGTTGTTTTGCGTTTTTTAGTTGGCACAATGACTCTGCTCAGTTGTTACCAGCCATGCAAAGTGTGGTTTTCTTACAGAGGAACAGGGAGAGTGACAGTAACAAATTGTTTTGTCACAGTTTCTGAGCTCTGGTTTAATGCTATGGTACCATCTCCCCAGTTTTTAGCCTTCCTCCATGTCTTGCCAGTGTAGATTGCAGAAGTATCCCACATTTTTGCAGCATTTTATGTATAATCATGTTGATCAGGTCCCCTCAAAGTTTTGGCTGAAGGGGAAGATTGGTTGATGACCTTGAATAGCTTTGACTCTGTGTTGAGTCTCACTGGCTTCTCTGAAACAGTGAAATTTGTCTGACCTTTTCTTTAGTGCCTCTCTTAACCAAGAGCTATTTATTTGGATTTATATATGCTGGCATGTGATAAAACACTTCCCTCAGACCTTAAATCCCATTTACCTGGAGCAGTGCTCTGTCCATGAAAACAGCTGTGAGTTTTTCTCTCTTTACTTCCATGTTGTCCAGCACCATGTATGTGTTTGGAGGCTTCAACAGCCTCCTCCTGAGTGACATCCTGAAGTTCACACCTGAGAGATGTGAGGCTTTTGCCAACGAGCTGTCCTGCCTGCGGGCAGGCCCTGGAGTCAGATGTGTGTGGGCTCCCCACCCTCCTCGCTGCATCCCCTGGGAGAATGCAACAGTGGAGCAGCAGCAGAAGGTCTTTGAAGACTGTCCTCCCAAGCCAGGTATGTGTCCCATTCTTTCTGTTCCCTTCTCTGAAAGGCCTGCAGGTTCTTTTTCTCTCTCTAAATTGCATCCTGTGTTAACTGTTTGCCATTACAAGGCCAGGTTTTAGATGGGGGGCTGTGGTTGAGCTTCCATGTGTCCTGGGAGCCCTTCCTCTGACCAAAGGTCGTGGAGATGTGGAGGTGTTTCTGTCTCCTGCTCCTGAAGCTGCTCGTTCATGTGATCTTTTTCCTACCCTGCTTCTTGGACTTACTTTTCTATCCATAACAAGCACCACCAGCCAGGAACCAGGCCTGGACCATCATTCTGTGAATGTTTGCTCCAAGAATTGACCTTGTGAGAGCCAAGAATTGGCTGAAGAGCACCATGGGGCAAGGAAGGGCATCTGGATCTGGTGGAGTTATCCTGCACTCTTCAAAAGAGACAGCAGGAATACTGCTTTAGGAAAAGTTACTTTATTTTTTTGGCAGGGGGTTGGTACCAACAATCTGTAAGGTCCCTTCCAACCCAAACCGAGTCTATGATTCTGTGTATAGAGGCAGCTAAAATGAATTAATGTTTTAAGGCCTGATTCCTGTATTTCCCCTTAGGATAATTTTAAGCAACTTTATCCTGATACATTCATTATACAACCCTTGATTCTGTAACAGATGTGCAGCCTTTAATTATTTAATGGAAACTGATGTAGGGGGACATTGCCTTGCCGGGCTCTCTTATTGCTGTACAATAAATTTTCACGAAACAGAAGCAATAAATAATTGGAAAGATGAATGAAAAGTTCAAGCTTCACATGAAAATGCTCCACTTGAAAGCCAGGCTTGCAGGAAGATAGGCCTGTGCTGGGAGATGGCCACTGTCCTTCTGGATATCCTCTGGCATCATTTCCTTGGGCATTAACGTGTCTTAGTTCATGTGCTTCCATGGCTTGGTGCATCGTCTTCTGGTGGTGTGTTTTAGGGCTCCTGGGGCACTAAAAATGATTGCTGTTGTAAATAAAAGCAATCTTCTATCAGTTCAGACACATGAAAGTACCTGATTTTAGTTGCTAACAGAAAATCTACAGGCACTGCTATTTGGTTGTATCTTTTGCTGTAAATAGTCAAGTTCTTAGAGCTCTGTCAGGAAATGCCTGTTTTTGGTCATGCAGGTTTTTTTCTTTACTAGTTGTAGACAATGAAAAATGTGATCAGATTACAGACTGCTACAGCTGCACAGCCAACACAAACAGCTGTCAGTGGTGCTCTGACCAGTGCATCCCAGCACACAACAACTGCACAGAGGAACAGGTAATGGCTCTTAACACTTCCTTAGTTTAAATTTGCCCTTTGGAATGGCTAATGTCCACGTTTTCATCTGTCAGTGTTATGATCCCTGTTTTGTTATCCCCAGTGCATATCTAGCTCAAATGTGCTACATGCTTGGATTTTTTCAGTTTGATCCAAGTTTTTTGCGTGGTATTTTCCAATGAATTTACGAGGATGGCTGTGGGCAGGGGAAGAGGTGGAGGTTTCACCATGGTATGATTCTTCATTAATCACATTTTGGGTTTGATATCAATAGGGCTTTCCAAAAAAAAAAAAAAAGCCCTCTTGTAAAAGCTTTAGTGTGGAAAACATGTCAAGTGGTGTTTTGGGGGAATATCTTGGATAACTAGTCCAGGCTGTGCCCAGTTCCACAGCTTTTGTGTATATAAATTGCTTTGTAGAGCTGAACTGGTATTTAGTGTTGTAATCATGGCTGTTTTAAACCACATGGCTTGGATTTTGGAAAAAGTCTCACCTGTGCTATTTATTTTAGGTTCCTGTTACTCTCTATGACAATTGTCCTAAGGATAATCCTGCCTATTACTGTAACAAAAAGACAAGTTGTAAAAGCTGTGCCATGGATCAAAACTGTCAGTGGGAGCCTAGGAATCAGGAGTGCATTGCTTTGCCAGGTAGGTACTGGTGGCATAACCCAAATTCACCCACTCCAAAATTGTTGCGGGTTTTTTAAAATTTTTGTTGGTTTTACCTCCAAATCTGTTATTTTTAATGTTAAGATGGAGCAAATAGTGTTGTTTAATCATAACAGCTTTGGTATGAAATGTAATTTGTAGTAAATCCAGCAAGTCTGCTGGAATATTTTTCAGTCCCAGTTGTCTGAAGAGGACTATGATCGCTCATATAATTATTAGGCTGTATTTCATCTCTCCCTTTTTATTTGATAAAAGCTGTTGATAATAGGCTTCTGCAAGATATTAGATTTAATAATGCATGCTATTTAATTTAGGAACTAAAATTGTGCAAAAGCATAATGGCACATACTGGACAAATGAAGCAAGTAACACCTGAAGTGTTTAAGGAAAATTCTCCTATTAGAGTGTTTCCAGTGGAGCTCACAGGAGCTGGTTATAAGTTCCCTTGCAGTAAATTTTTTTTTTATCCCAGTGACTGGGAGAGAAATACAGGATCTTCAGTGATTAACATTTGTAGGTAATAAAGTACAGAGAAAGGGGAGAAAACCCACTAGACAGGACATTTTAATGGACGTGGAAAGCTTTCCCCTAGGAAAGAACAAGTAGGTCTGGACATGTCCAGATCTGGTGTTTGCCAGTCTGCAACAGTTTAAAATTGAGGAGACTTTGAAGAAGAGCAATGAAAGTGAGAAAAACATCTTTTAGTGAGACAGCTAAAGAGGTTGGTCTGTTTTATTTGATGTAGAAAAGGGGATGATCTGATCATATGTGTAAAAAGCTCATCAGAAAAATTGACACTTGAGAGCTTTTCCATCTGTTAAGTCTGAATTCACACTGGAAATACCCATCAGGGTTTTTTCTGTAAGGGAAATAATTAATCACAAAGTGTAAGGAGTTCTTCAGTAGTGGGGTTGTGCTCAAGTTGAAGCAGGGATTAATCCTGAAGTTCGTGCTGTGGACAGGATTAGCACAACAACCCTCTCCTGTCAAAAGGTCCCCTGACAACTGTGGGTGAGTAAGTGGCTTCAAGACATCAACAAAATACAAATTTGGTTTTTTTCCCTCTTTCTCCTACAACAATTTTACTATTCAACATTGTAATAAGTGCTTTGGTTGCATACTGCAGATAACCAAACGCTGATGTCGGACTTAGCTCCCCTAAAGAGATTTCTCCTCCAATATTGTTATGGGTCAACATTTCTGAGCACACCTCTAAGTCATACTGGTTTGGGATGGGGCTGTGGGTAGCAGGGTTCATAGTCATTAAGGCTGGAAAACTCCTCCAAGATCATCATCATCAAGTTCAACCTCTGTCCCAGCCTCACTATGGCACTAAGCCACAGCACTAAGGGCCCTGTCTGCTCATTTTCTGAACACTTCCAGGGGTGGGGACTCCACCACGGACCTGGGCAGCCCCTTCCAATGCTTGGCAACACCTTCAGGGAAGAAATTTTCCCTATTATGCAACCAAAACCTTTCCTGGCACAACTTGAGGGCATTTCCCCTCCTCCCTGGGAGCAGAGCCCGAACCCCCGGCTGTCCCCTCCTGGCAGGAGCTGTGCAGAGCCACAAGGTCCCCCCTGAACCTCCTTTGCTCCAGGCTGAGCCCCTTCCCAGCTCCCTCTGGGATCCCGCATTCCCTTCCCAGCTCCCTCTGGGATCCCGCATTCCCCTCTGGGATCCCCCAGCCCCTTCCCAGCTCCCTCTGGGATCCCCCAGCCCCTTCCCAGCTCCCTCTGGGATCCCCCAGCCCCTTCCCAGCTTCCTCAGGAATTCTCCAGCCCCTTCCCAGCTCCGTTCCCTGCCCTGGCCTCGCTCCAGCCCCTCCAGGGCTCTCCAGAGCTGTCCCAGCACTGGAGGTGCCCCAGCAGTGCCAGCACAGGGGACAAGGGCACTGCCCTGGCCCTGCTGCCACCCCAGAGCTGGCACAGCCCGGGGACCAGTGGCCCCTTTCCCACCTGGGCTCATGTTTTTTCATGGTTCTTTCACTCCCTTGATTGTTGGGAAGGTCACCTGCATCTCTGGGTTTAGTTTCTTTCCCCGCCTTGTCCCCCAGAAAATATCTGCGGAACAAACTGGCATTTGGTTGGCAACTCCTGCCTGAAGATCACCAACGCCAAGGAGAACTACGATCATGCCAAACTGTCCTGTAGGTCCAACGGTGCTTTACTGGCTTCTCTCACCACCCAGAAGAAGGTGGAATTTGTTCTGAAGGAGCTGCAGAAGATTCAGTCTTCGGTGAGTGCTTCTCTTGTACGTCCCTTGCGGAACAAAGCTGTGCCTGTGGAGGAGTCCTCGCTGGAGTATTGTGTGCTCTGTGCACAATGGAAATGCCTCTTAACCAAAACCAACTGGTTCTCTTTTGGAATTCAGTGTATCCTCTGGGTGCTTCTGAGCTGAAATTGTAGAGAATGTAAATAGGAAAGATAAACATAAACATACACAGTGCCTTAGAGATACCACTTTCTGTACTGGAATCACACCTGCATGTCCCAGGTGGAATACAGGACTGCAGCAGGAGCCCTCTGGAGACCTGTACACAATATTTTATAAATAAAAGCCCTTTTGGGGCTCTGGAGGTGTTTAATGTAAAGTATTGAGTTATTTACTCCACTCAGAAAAGCTGCTGTTTAAAATGTCCCCTTCTCATTCCGCAGAGCTGCTTGGCTGATTGGGCATTATTTGTGTGTGAGTTAGTGGCAGGTGCTTTTCTGTCAGGCCCAGGGAGAAATGAATTGGAATTTATCCCTCTTCATGCATCAGTGAAATAAATATATTTTTTTTCCAGTTCCTGGGAGAAGAAGGGAGATGTTCAGGGCAGGTTGTGCAGGTGGTGCTACAGCCCTGACAAAGAATAATGCCGTGCATCTCTTCTAAATTCCTGGATTAGCCTGGAAAGCTGCTGTGGCCTGATGGCACATCAGAATTACAACTCCTGGGTCCCAGAGGCCACTGTGGGAAGCATTTTCCCTAGGAGAAATGAGGCTGGAGGCAATAGGATTGCTTTTTTCCAAGGGAAAACATGCTTCAGTACTTAAAAGAAATATTCCCCTGTTAAAACAAGAACATTACCTGCCTTGATTCCCTTCGTAATTTTAAAGTGGAATTTCAACAATTACAGTGTTTTAGAGGGGATTCAATTTAGCCAAGGAAAGGTAGGGTGCAGTTTGAGCAAGATTGTTCGTTAAATCTTGTGTAAAATGAGGAAGCCAAGCCTGGGATACTGTAAAAATACATGATTCTGACAGCTCCAGGTGTTTCTGGATATGCCAGTAAATTCTGAAAGACACAAGGTAACCCTTCCCTCATAGTGTTTAAATCTTTACACTGTGTAAAAGAATTGAAAATTTACAGGGCTCTTTTTCCACCTACAGAGTCTTTTGAAAAGTGAGCCTAAAGAGACTAGGAGCCTGTTTTAATGGATATTAGGATAGAATGCTTGTAAGGTGGGAAGCTGTGTCCTGGGCTGATCCCAGCACGGGCAGCAGGGCAGGGGGGACTGTGTCCCTGTGCCCCTGAGCTCAGGTGAGAGCCCACCTGCAGAGCTGCCCCAGCCCTGGGCCAGCAGCAGGAGGACGTGGAGCTGCTGGAGAGAGCCCAGAGGAGGCCCCGGAGCTGCTGCAGGGCTGGAGCCAGCCTGGGAGAGCTGGGAATGTTCCCCTGGAGAAGGGAAGGCTCCTGGGAGAGCTCAGAGCCCCTGGCAGGGCCTGGAGGGCTCCAGGAGAGCTGGAGAGGGACTTGGGACAAGGCCTGGAGGGACAGGACACAGGGAATGGCTCCCACTGGGAAAGGGGAGATTGGGCTGGGATCTTGGCAAGGAATTCCTGGCTGGGAGGGTGGGGAAGGGCTGGGCTGGAATTCCCAGAGCAGCTGGGGCTGCCCCTGGATCCCTGGCAGTGCCCAGGGCCAGGCTGGACACTGGGGCTTGGAACACTGGTGGTTGTGCTGGGGGAGGCTCTGCTTTGCAGTTGCTGCTTTTTCAACTAGATGTTTAATAATAACAAGAAAATATGTTGGTGTTAGCATGATATGCTTTGTAACCCTGTTGCTGTTGGAAGCTGCAGCTCTAGGGTATAAAAGTGCATAAAATCAGTTTGAAGTAGGTGATGTTTACTTATTTTAGCAGTAAAACCACATATTATACCAACAGAGCTCAAATGCTCCTCCCCAAAATGAAAGTGTGCCAAAAAATAAATTGCCAGTAGAAATAGTTGTCTTACAGGATCTTTATATTATGAAGTTTGTGGCCAGCAACACTAATTTAGATTTGATCTGCTCCTTTATTTCTAGCCCAAAACTTTGACTCCTTGGGTTGGACTGAGGAAAATCAATGTGTCCTATTGGTGCTGGGAAGACATGTCTCCCTTCACCAACACCCTCGTCCAGTGGCTTCCCGGTGAACCAAGTGATGCTGGATTTTGTGGATATTTAGCTGAGCCTTCCCAACAGGGATTGAAGGCAGCAACGTGTATCAACGAGGTCAATGGCACTGTCTGTGAAAGGCCAGGTAACAACAGCTGTCTGGTTGATTTATATTTCCTGCAGAGTAAGGAGAATGCAGTTTATTACATTTTAAACCAGCTGCATCATGACTTTGCCAAAGAAAAATACTTCTGAACAAGTGTCTTATGTACATATTTCATGCAGGAAATAGAAATTTTAAAAATAGCTCAACACTTATGCTGTTAACTGTAAAATATTTGAAGTACATTATTTGAATTATTTTTTTCTTAATTGCATACCTAGATGTGACATTTAGGGTAATTATGCTATGGAGCAATCTCCTGTTTCAAAGAAATAAAAAATTAATAGTAACTTTCTGATTGAATTTCCCTTTTTCCCCTTCCCTGCTATGTAGCCAGAGGAGGATTTTATCAAAGTTTGAAATTAATTGGCCAAGACACTTTGGAGATATGAGAACTTTGAAAAAAGCAAGCTATTTGCTTTTGGGAAAAGTCTTCCAGCTTTGTTGAAACTGCGTATCTTTTCAGATGGCTTGGTCTGTTAATTCTCCATTGTAGCTGATTATTTCTGAATACCAATTAGTGCCTCTTTAAGCATTAGGGAAGTTGGTTGATTAAAAAAAATTTCAAGTACGCTGCACCAGTTGAAATCATTCTTTCTGGAAGTGCAGGATGCGAATTCTGAATGTGGAACCTGAACTCAAAATTCTGCATGTTTTCACTTGGGTTTAAGCTTTACGCTGGTTTTTATGGTCCACTTGAAGCAAAACTTGAAGCATTGGCTCGTACTGCAAACCGCTGAGTTAGCTCAGTGCTTGTTTGATGTCTGGAACTGATCAAATCCCTTAAAGCACGTGCCTGCGTGCTCATGTAAAGCAGGTTCTATCCTGCACTCTGCTGGGGAGGGAGAGCTGCAGAGGAGACCCCTGCTGCACCCCCAGAGCAGCTGGATCCCCGCAGTGTCCCAGGCCAGGCCGGACGCTGGGGCTTGGAGCAGCCTGGGCCAGCGGGAGCTGTCCCAGCCGTGGCAGGGGTGGGATGAGGAGGTCAGGGTCCCTTCCCAGCCGCAGCATTCCGTGGTTGTTTCTGGAAGAGAACTGACGGTCGTCCTCCCCCACAGCCAACCACAGCGCCAAGCAGTGCCGCACGCCGTGCGCGCTGCGCGCCGCCTGCGCCGAGTGCACCAGCGGCAGCTCCGAGTGCATGTGGTGCAGCAACATGCAGCAGTGCGTGGACTCCAACGCCTACGTGGCCTCCTTCCCCTACGGGCAGTGCATGGAGTGGTACACCATGAGCAGCTGTCCGCGTGAGTCACCGCTCCTCGGGCTCGGGGTGGGCAGAAAGGCCATCGAGAGCCGGAGGGGTGTGCTGGAAATGCCTGGATGGAAGGAACCAGGCCGGGCTGGATGGGGTTTGGGCACCCCGCCCTAGTGGAAGGTCTCCTGTTCCATGGTCTCCTGTTCCGTGGCGTGGAACAACACTGTCTCTAAGGTCCTCTCCAACCCAAAGCACTCTGTGATTGCCTGATTATCAAATCCAAATTAGGGTTTGCACAAGGGTTTTATTGTGAAGTATTGTCTACTTACAGAATGTAGTAGGAATTCCTACCTCATTTTAAATACATGGCTTACTTTTTTGCCCCTTTTAGGCAGATGTGAGCAAACTGCAAAAGCTTGATGGCACTTTGGAATAGTGTGTTTTCTTTTCAAACTGGGGTAAAAGAGCCAAAAAACTTAAAACAAGTGAAGATGTAGAAATTATTTTATTTATGTTGAATTCTTTAGGAGCTGGGTGTGAGCAGGGGCATCACAAGTAGCTCAAAGTGTTGCAAAATAAGAGATGAAGAAAATGAATTTAAGGAACACAAGAGTGTGAACTTCCTGTATTGCCAGAGGTCAAAAGTTGGAGGAAGCATCAGGCAGGAGATGAGTAAGCTAAAATAATGGAAAACAAACTTTTTTTTCTTTTTAAAGGCAAATATTGTCTGTTTAAACATCAAAATAGAAAGTCTGCTCATCTTGCAACACCAAGAATCCAGAAAATATTTTTCAAGATGGTCTGGGGAAAGGAATATAAAAAGTTTTCTGTATGTAAAGAGTTTGTCACCCCTAAAATCCAATCCTGTTAGAGAAAGGAGGGGCTAAAGGGTGGCATTTTGTTCTCCTATTTGTATTCTATGCTTTGTGCCTCAGATAAGTACTTGAAATAATAGCATGTGATACTAAACCATGGTAGGAAGAGGCTCAGAGTGACTAAAAACTGGCTGGTTTTTAGCCTTTGCTTCCAGATGGCTCATTTGATCATCCGATCTATTTTAAATAAATCAGAGATGTTTTGTAGAGGGAACATTAACCTCTGGTGTTAGAGGGTGGCGTGTAATGGTTTGAAAAACCTCTGTGTGTTGTGCTGTTGTGTAACTCATTGATTATTGGAACCTTTGTTAATAGTTACCTTAGATTCTGGAATAAATATGCCGATAGGAATGCACACATTACTGTGACCATCAGAATAAATATTTCTAGATTTGATGAGATAAATATTTTGGTGAGATGAAAATACAATTACAGAATACATTCTGCACTTTGTTTTTGTTGCCTGTGTTTGAGACAGTGATTTATTCCACAGTTTTGTACTTTGGTTTGGTTTTTTGTAGCTGAAAACTGCTCAGGCTACTGCACGTGTGCTCAGTGCCTGGAGCAGCCGGGCTGCGGGTGGTGCACGGATCCGAGCAACACCGGGAAGGGCAAGTGCATCGAGGGCTCCTACCGGGGTCCTGTCAGGATGCCGACCCCATCCACACCAGGAAAACACAGCTTGGAGCCTGTCCTCAATGTCAGCATGTGCCCTGTGGAGAACAGCTACAACTGGTCTTTTATTCAGTGTCCGGGTAAATGAGCAGCGTTTAATTGTCCAACGTTTCGATTAATGTAAAGGGAGAGAGTTTTTAAGATTACGATGGTGTCTTGTGTTCCCTCCTGTTAATGGAGGGAGCAGAAGAGCATGGAATATAAATAGGAATTACACACTTGGAAGTGGAAGGAGCTGTGAAGCAGCTGAGCTGCACAGGTTTGCTGCATGAAGACATGGTTATTACTTGGGAGAAATTTTTCCTTTCCCTTCAAACCTTTAGTGAGATTTTAAGTTTTGTTTATTTATTTTAAGGCTGTTTAAAAGAAAGGCAGATCTTTCTTTGAAGTTTAAGTGTTAATAATGCTTAGGATGATTTTTAACTAATGTTTTTGACACAAAACCAACACTCCCCTCCCTGTTCCTTGTAAATCCATCCCACCAGCAGCTTCTAGTACCATGTGCACATAATGTTTTGTAGTTCAGCTTTCCATGTGTTGCTTTAAATTCCATTATTGATATACACCTGTCTTTGGGTCCATGTGTCGCTAGCAAGAGACAAGAACCTCTTGGGAAGGTGCATGAAGTGGTTTCATTTGTCCTCTGCACAGCACAGACTCCTGAGGGCCTCTGTGAGCTGTATGTGAGCACCAGTACTCACAGTTTTCCTGTTTTCCACAGCCTGTCAGTGTAACGGGCACAGCAAGTGTGTGAACGAGAGCATTTGTGAGAAGTGTGAGAACCTGACCACGGGCAGGCACTGTGAGACCTGCATCTCGGGCTACTACGGGGACCCCACCAACGGGGGCACGTGCCAGCGTAAGTGCTGCCCCAGAGCTCCCTGCTCTGGGCTCCTCCATGGCTTGACTCCTTGCTCATTCCTCTGCTGTCTTAACACAAATTACATCCTGATAATTCATGTTTTCCTTCCTGCGGGCGAGGCTCAGTTCTTGGTTCTTCAAATCAAAGACACTCAAACTGCAGAATGGAATTACTTTCATTGCACATAAAGATGATTTTATAGCCTCCTTTCTAAACTTGGAATGACCACAGTGAAAAATGTCTGTATTTTAGTGTTTGATGATTCTGTTTTTGAAAGAAACAGTGTTGATCCTAATGCCTTGAACAAATTTCTGCTTATCTAAGTTTCACCTTCTATTCCGTTTGGTTAATGTGTTCTGTGTTTATAGTTAAAATTGTCTGCTTCATAAAGGCTTGCCATGTTTCACTGAGGACTTGGCTGGATTTCAGTTGAGGATTAGGAGAACCCTGTTAAAATTTGCATTTCAGGTTGTAAAGTGCTTTGGGACTCTTTGGCACAAAGAACTGTTTTCAGCCGTGCAAGATCCAGTTAACAAAGTGGGAAAAAGTGTTCTTTGAAAGACCAATGAATTTAATATTGACAAATATACATGGAAGATTTGGAGTTTTGACTTGCAACCTTATGGCATGGCTTTGAACTGCTGTGAATTTTTCAGTGTTGTGGCATGGGGAGACCAATTGTAAAGCAGAGACCAGCTGTGAGGGGTGCAGATGTGAAGGAAGGTGCTCCTTGCTCCTAAGAGATTTAATCACAGAATCATGGAATTGTTTGGGTTCGAAGAGACCTTAAAACTCATCTCATTCCAATTCCCTGCCATGGACAGGGACACCTCCCACTGTCCCAGGCTGCTCCAAGCCCCAGTGTCCAGCCTGGCCTTGGGCACTGCCAGGGATCCAGGGGCAGCCCCAGCTGCTCTGGGAATTCCAGCCCAGCCCCTCCCCACCCTCCCAGCCAGGAATTCCTTGCCAATATCCCAGCCCAATCTCCCCTTTCCCAGTGGGAGCCATTCCCTGGGTCCTGTCCCTCCAGGCCTTGTCCCCAGTCCCTCTCCAGCTCTCCTGGAGCCCCTCCAGGCCCTGCCAGGGGCTCTGAGCTCTCCCTGGAGCCTTCCCTTCTCCAGGGGAACATTCCCAGCTCTCCCAGCCTGGCTCCAGCCCTGCAGCAGCTCCGGGGCCTCCTCTGGGCTCTCTCCAGCAGCTCCACGTCCTCCTGCTGCTGGCCCAGGGCTGGGGCAGCTCTGCAGGTGGGCTCTCACCTGAGCTCAGGGGCACAGGGACACAGTCCCCCATCCCCTGCTGCCCGTGCTGGGATCAGCCCAGGGCTGGGGGGCTCTGGGCTGGGCTATTCCAGCTCTCCCCCAAGTCCTTCTCCCCAGGGCTGCTCTCCAGCCATCCTGTGTTTGTGCTCTGGCTTGGTCCAACCCAGGTGCAGGAATTGCACTTGGCCTTGTTGAACTTTGAGGGTCACACAGTCCCATGTCTCCAGCCTGTCCAGGTCCCCTTTGATGCTATCCAGGTACTGCTGGAGGCCATCTAGCTCTGTCTGGATGTTCCCCCTGCCCTCCAACATGCTGACTGTACCAGTTTGTTGTCACCAGCACACTTGCTGTGGGTTCCTCAGTCCCACTGCCCCTGTCACCAACAGAGATGTTAAACAGCACTGGCCCCAGTGGATTATGTCAGTGGAGTACAGTGAGGTGGAATTAGAATTAGATGCAGTGATGGAAAAGGTAGAATGAGAATAACATTGCTCAGAATAGTGTCAGTACTTCTGTGAAATGAATGTGGGTGGTTTGTGGCCAGCCTGGAAGAATGAAGTTCAGGTGATTAGTGAGTGGACATGAAAGACTTTTTATTGTGTCTTCCAAATGTGGCGACAATCCAGTAGAAAATACTTGGATATTAATTTAGTATGTTTGTTGGAAGTAGTGCTGACCTTGTGGATGAACATGAGGGTCAGCTCATCCATGAAGCATGCAGTCCTGTTTCCTCAGGAAGGAGGGGGGTGGTGGTGGTTGAGGCTATGAGGAACTTCCCAATGGACAGATTTGAAGAAGGGGGTGAAAAACTCCCAGGGGTACAGCTGTCTCCCCTAGAGCAAAGGGATATGGAATTCCAACAGACAGCACAGCAGCAGGGGTACAAAGGAGAAGGTGCATTCCTGACACTTGATTTCACAACATGATCTGCCAGATAAAATACTGCTTATACTCATAAACTCATTTCAGGTAAAGGTACTTTGAAATGCTCTAAAGTTTACTTGAAAGTAATGAATAAATTGAGGCTGAGTTGCCTGAGAAAATACAGAATTCTGCCCTGAGCTTTCAGTTTTAATCACTGGATCACAACGTGCCTGTTGTGTAGGTGTCGCTTTTCTATGGGTGTGGAAATGGAGAGTCAGTTCCCTTGGACTCTTGTGCATGAGGATTGTCCCAAAATAGTTTGTTGTTGAGATAATGAATGACAAACTGAAATCATCCAGATGCCCGAAAAAGAAATTAGAAAATGTGTTGAGAGATTGTGGAACAGCGTTCATTCCTTATCTGATGGAACCAGTAGCTCATGTCAGAAGTGCTTTGCTCTCAAGTGCTTTGGACCCAGGTTTTTAATTTGCTGTGATTTAACACTATTTACTGGGAAGGGCAAAGAATAAGGGAAGCAGGAACCTGGGCAGAAAGACTGAGGTGGATTGGGAAAGGGAAAGCAAGAGCAAATCACCCTATCTGATGCAGCCAGGCTGACTGCTGCCTGTTAGTAATTTTTGCTTGGTGAAAACCTTTCCAGAGGGGAATTCTTTAGATAAGCATTGGCTGACAGGCAGCAGAGCTAGCTTCTGTTTTCTCCCTTCTCTTAGCTGTGGTCCCTCCATCCTTACCCATTAAAAATGTGCTGATTTCACTCTCTTTGTGCATTTGTGAGCAATACTTAGTGCTGCTCTGTTTTCAGAGCCCACGGTCACAGCCATGCTACATGTATTGTTGTACACTCCAGCCTGACACACAAACATCTGTATGTTTGCACACTCACTGCCCGTGTGAGTCCTGGGAACGTGGGATGGTTTGGGTTGGAAGGGTTCTAATAGACCATCCAGTGCCACCCCTGCCATGGCAGAGACACCTCCCACTGTCCCAGGTGATCCCAGCCCCAGTGTCCAACCTGGCCTTGGGCACTGCCAGGGATCCAGGGGCAGCCCCAGCTGCTCTGGGCACCTGTGCCAGGGCCTGCCCACCCTCCCAGGGAGCAATTCCTTCCCCATATCCTGTCTAACCCTGACCTGTTTTATTTCAATGCTTTCAGTCCCACATATCCCTGTAAAAAGTCCCAGCACAAGATTATATTACTTGTGTTGAAGATATTTTGTCAAGCTGCAGTTATTTCCCTAAAAAAATTGTTTGCATCACATCATACACCCTGGTGTTGACAGAGCTAGGCAGATAATAACTAAATGGCAGGTAAATCACTCCTCAGAGGTTGCTTTTAGGAAATGTCCAAGTAAAGGAGTATTAATCAGGAAGGGCAGGAAATGCAGCACATCAAATGTAAAAATAGCTGCAAGGTGCTTGCCTCTGCATTCAGGATTTTTCTGAATTTTCTGGTTAAAGTTTCCCATGAAAATATGCTGGTGAGAGATAAGGAAGTTATTTGCAAGTGAAGGGAAGGCACTATTATTCCTGAAGTCAGATTGCAGCTGTGGCAGCGCTCCCGAGCACATCCCTGCAGCCTTCACTGGTGCCCATGAGCTCCTGGTGCCCATGAGCTCCTGGTGCCGTGGACTTGATTCCCTCTCCCAGGGCTCAGGGAGCCCTGCAGGGCAGCTAAAGCACGTGGCATGGAGGAATAGTGTTGGTCAGCTGGGTGATGGGGCTGCCATTGGGAAGCTGGACCATCCCAAACACAGGAGGAGGAGTAACGATCCCCACGACCGTGTCTGAGTGAGTCCGTGACCCGTGGTTTGTGGAGGAGGGAGAAGGAGGCTCAGCAGGTGGAAGGTGGCTCATCATCAGGCTGTTACCACAGTCAAAAAGCCATCTCCAGTGCTTTTGGGTTTCTGCTCTGTCATCTGACTCTGGCGGGAAATTGTAGACTCCAGCGAGGCTGTCTGAAACATTCTATCAGTGGTTTGTTTCCAAAGTAAAGTTCTCTGAAAAGCCATGAGAAAAAGTCTCTGTGTGTATTCCAGTTCTTTAGTGAATGATCTCCAGTTACAGGCTTGTAGGAAAGTGAATAAATTAATAGATCCTGTTGTTTTAAGTAGAGATATTTGAGTGTTCAGTCTTCTTGATACAGTAAAGAGCAGAGAGGAAAGAGAAATTAATGTTATTGCTCAAGACGCTGCAATCTGCCTTTAAACAACCTGAGGTTTAAAAATCAGGAGAAATTTCATGTATGTTCATATCGAATATTGATCCAACTTCTCTTTGCTTCCCTGTGTAAAGCATAAGGAAAGAAGTACAAGACATTCTCAATAGTACTAAGACTTATTTTTCTTTAAGTGGCACTAATGAAAAGAGTATTTCCTTCACAGAATGCAATTATTTTGTTGCATTTTCATTCAGTCTCCTTGTTCCTACAATAGACCTTTTTGCTTCTTCCTATTTTGCTCTGTGTTGCTGCTAGGAAACAGCTCATCCACATCTGAGAAGCACAATTAAATGTCCCTGATACAGTATAGCTTCCATTATGTGCCAACAGAAAGAAGATATCAAAAGGATTCCTAAAATAAGGTCCAAGGCTTGCAGAGATATTCAGGATGGGGACTTCATGTCTAAGAATCTGCTGGTACATTGATGGGCATAGCTGCTCAATGAGGAGGAAAATGCCTTCTTAACAAGGAGGCTCTGGCCTTTAAAGCATCTTGTTCCCAGCAAGCTCAAGGACCATAAACAAGGGATCTTTGCTTTGTGTAGTTTTTTCCTTATATTGTACACTCTGCTATGCACAGCTGCGGATGGATTCACCTGCATTGGCAGGACAGCTCCTGAAAGGAGCATGCCAGGAGAAGATGTTAAATCCGTTCTTGCAGTGATTGTGAACAAGATGCCAAAGTCAGCTGGCTATGTTGGCTTTGTTCTTACTTGTTGGTCTGGTTTTGGGGTTTTTGTGAATGTTTCTCCTCTACATCTTTATAAATGAAGGTCTCAAAGTGTGTCTATGTGAGCATTTAGCTTAAATGAGGAGCATTTTTGTGAAGGAAATCTCCTGTATGCCCTCACCATGCTACCTTGGGTTGGATCTTGAGCAGAGTTGGGTGTATGAGGTGGTCTGTTTTGGGCATGCCCCAAACCTGGAGTAGTTCAGGGCTGTGCAGGTTTGCTTCAACCACAACCCAATGACATTCAGCACAAAGTTATCCTAAAATATATTGGGGGATGCACCCCAACTAGTCCCAGCATGGACATCATCATCTTAGCACCAGATGTTTTCTGCTGATGCTGTTGATAATGACATTATTTCCTCAATAGGACTGATGAAACATTATTTTTCCCAAGGCCTGTTTATTTATTTCTGGAAAAAGCCCTTGAGGTCCCACAGGCTTTGTTTTATTTTTCCAACTCTTAAGAGTTTTGAGTTTGGTTGGAATGTGTTAACAAGCCCAAAATTATTTCAAATATTGTCTTTTCCTTCCTAGCTGTGATATCACCTCTGCTGTCTATCATTAGGAGAGGAAGTTAAATGAATTTTTGAGGCTAAAAAGCAGAGTCTGATGATGATTTCATACAAAACACCAGTGCTGGGTAGCCTGTGCTTGCTCTGTTTTGATGCATGGTTCTATTTCATCTGCCTTCTGTAGCACAAAGAAAGCAAAGAGCACCAAGTGGGTTTTCATCTGCACGTTAATTGTTGATGTATCTCAATTTGACAACTAAAGGACTTAATTGCTATTGAACTTGTTTCTCTTCTTCATTCAACGTTGCATCTTCTCCCCCTCTGCTCAACAGCCTGCAAGTGCAATGGCCACGCGTCTGTCTGCAACACAAACACAGGGAAATGTTTCTGCACCACCAAGGGGATCAAAGGAGACGAGTGTCAGCTGTGAGTTCATTTCCCCTTCCTATTTAAAATCAAACAATTGTGCACATACCACCTTGGCTGCCCCCTTCCCCTTTTTTAATGGTTTTGTTTATGATGTCTCTGCTCATTTGATCCTCCTGACAGCTGACTGGCTGCACTGAGGGCCCAGCCAGCCATGGGTCCCCTGGGGAATACCATGAGCAGAATTATTTACTGAAGAATTCCAATGTTAAAAACATTTCAACTGGGAATGTCATGCAGAAGGGATGGCTGGAAAAATCCCCAACCCCCAAACTATACATAGAATCAGAGAATGGTTTGTGTTGGAAGGGACCTCAGGGCTCATCTCATCCTACCCCTGCCACCATCCCAGGTTGCTCCCAGCCCCAGTGTTCAAGCTGGCCTTGGGCACTGCCAGGGATCCAGGGGCAGCCCCAGCTGCTCTGGGAATTCCAGCCCAGCCCCTCCCCACCCTCCCGGGCAGGAATTCCTTGCCAAGATCCCAGCCCAATCTCCCCTTTCCCAGTGGGAGCCATTCCCGGTGTCCTGTCCCTCCAGGCCTTGTCCCCAGTCCCTCTCCAGCTCTCCTGGAGCCCCTCCAGGCCCTGCCAGGGGCTCTGAGCTCTCCCTGGAGCCTTCCCTTCTCCAGGGGAACATTCCCAGCTCTCCCAGGCTGGCTCCAGCCCTGCAGCAGCTCCAGGGCCTCCTCTGGGCTCTGTTTTGCTTTGTCCCTCAATAGCTTCTTTGGGATTGGTGGATTTCACCCTCTGTGCTCTCTGATGCTGTTCAGGGGGAGTGTAAATATATCCAAAATGAGCCTTTGACATTCAACCAGTTTAATGGAGCAGTTTTAGAGCAACAAATTTGCTGGAGGTTTCTCTGTAACATAACAGAAATGCTTTTAGTGTAATGTTAGTGGAAATAATTTAATTCCAAATAATTTCATTGCCAGGTTTATTTTTAAAGCATTGCTCACATGAGTAAACATTTATAGGATAGAACCTGGAATAGCCATAAATGACTAAGCTAATCCAGTTCCATGCATTGTGAAGAGCTAATAAATACCTTCCAAGTGGATGCAAACCTTAATATCCAGAATTTTATATTGCATTTTTACTGCATATGAGTTGGACTTGCAGGGAGCATGGAATTTCTTCATTAGCCCAGTCTAGCTCAGACATTCATCTTTGATTGTGTACTGCTATCAGCACAGGTTGTGTTTTCTGGTATTTAGTGGCTGGGAATAAATAGAACCACAAAAAAATCCATTTATTAAAAAATGTATATTCTTTTTAGGTGTGAAGTTGAAAACAGATATCAGGGAAATCCACTTAAAGGAACGTGTTACTGTGAGTACCCTTGGGATTTTCTTTGGAGATAAAAAATGTGCTTGAAGTTTAAAATACCTTATTTAAAACTTGTTTTAGTTGCTTCAGCATGTGTTTAAAATATGGAGGATTAAGGAAAAGACTAAAAAATAGCTCTGAAACCCTTCACTTTTCTCAAATACGTTGTCTAAAGAGAATGAAAATACCTTTCTTGATAAGGTTCGTGTGATGATTAGATCTTTTGAACAATGTTTTGAATGTTTTTCATGTGACTGAGATGAAATCTGGTCTTTTGGAGAGCACTCTAAACTATATTCCTAACAGGTATAAAACAAAGACTGTCCTTAGAATTTTTAGAAATGCAAAATACTGTTTATTTTAAATTCTGGTCCAGGTTAGAATGGATTTCAAAATTGCCATGTTTCCTCTGAAATGAGCAGTTGGATTCCCATGCAGTTCCAGAAGATCCTTTGCCAAGATTCAGATTACCTAATGGAAACTTTCCAGGTTCTATTTGCAAATATTAGCAACCAGCAGCCTGGCAGGCGTGGAGAGATGGAATCTTAAATTACATGAAGTCTCCAATAGTGGTTTTGTCCAGCACAGAAATTATCAACTGGCTGCTTTTGGCTTATTTGAATTCTGCTTGTGTGGCCAAACAAGGGCACTGCTGGCTTCTCATGGCATCTCTGTGTAAGAATGACCAAATTCCTTGTTGAAATGGCAGGGATGGTTAAATGGGCAAAAAGTGGGGAAAGGCAAAACTTCCCAGCTGTTACAGGAAGAACTTTGTGCTGTGCAGACCCAGTCTTGCCCGGTTTCATTCCCTGACTGTTTCTTGGCACTTTGTTGGATGGATGCCAGAAGCTTGTCTCACCTGTGTCAGTGCAATGAGAGAAAAACAGCACCTGGTCTATCAATTGCTGTTTATTATTGCTGGTAATATCTCTGCATGGCTTCAGGAATATGCACAAGTCATAATAGTGGGCTTTGGTGCACGGGTGCTGAGGTGGGTGAGTGCATCCCCACAAGTGGCTGTGGATTGCACCAGCCTGGCCACACGGGAGCAGGGAAGGACAGACAGCCAGACCAAAGGCTGCTCTTGGCATGCCTGGGTGGGATGTGTCCTGGAGCAGGATGGCAGCTGGGTTCATCACCAACCAGCTGCTCTGTAGAGCCTCTCCCAGGAAAATCTACTGATGTACAGAAACCTGGAATGGGGGGACCACTGTCCCCTTCCAAGTGGGAATTACACAGCTATTGAACTCTTCTATTCCCTTAGATCACAGAGGTGTTGCAGGCTGGAAAAGCAAACCTTTTGGCATGTTTTTTACAGTGGATAGGTAGGACTATTGATTTAGATCAAGGCTGGAGGCTGTTGCCTGGCAAGTATAAGCCACCTCTCTTCCCTCTCTAGCTGAGCTCCTGGAGTTTTTTGTTCCTTTTGTGGAATCGTATGTAGATGGAGTAATTTCTAGCAGTGTCACGTCCTGGTTGTCCAAGAAACCCTTCAGTGGCATCATGCCTTCCTTTACAGAAGTTATTTTATTCCAGGAGATGGGATAACTGTCTCCCTGCCTTCCTTACAGACACTCTTCTCATCGACTATCAGTTCACCTTCAGCCTTTCCCAGGAGGACGATCGCTATTACACAGCAATCAACTTTGTAGCAACACCTGAAGAGGTACATTGTCTATTTTCCCTTTTAACTTTGTCCTTTTCCTTCTCTTGGCCCTGGAGGCAATGAATTGTTACAGTTCTGTGGGCCTTTAGTGTCCTCTTGTGATATGGAAGGTGTGTCCTGCTCCATGGAGCAACCAGAACTTTTTGACCTTGGCTTGGCTGTGCAGTCCTAAATCATCACAGGAGGGTTTCATAAAGAACCACTGTTGATTCTTTCCCATAGTTGGAACAACCTCTGAGCCATTCCGGTTTGTTTTTAAATCACAGAACAGTTTGGGTTCAAAGGGACCTTAAAGCTCATCCTGCTCCAAACCCCCCTGCCATGGCAGGGACACCTCCCACTGTCCCAGGTGCTCCCAGCCCCAGTGTCCAGCCTGGCCCTGGGCACTGCCAGGGATCCAGGGGCAGCCCCAGCTGCTCTGGGAATTCCAGCCCAGCCCCTCCCCACCCTCCCGGGCAGGAATTCCTTGCCAAGATCCCAGCCCAATCTCCCCTTTCCCAGTGGGAGCCATTCCCTGTGTCCTGTCCCTCCAGGCCTTGTCCCCAGTCCCTCTCCAGCTCTCCTGGAGCCCCTTCAGGCACTTCTTAGGCACTTCCCTTCTGCAGGCTGAACAATCCCATCTCTCTCAGCCTGTCTTCAGAGCAGAGGTGTTTTGCTTGTTTCCACCCCATATCTTGTGTCTCAGTTCTTCCTGTGATATGCTATACACGACTCCTTTGTTANAGCCATTCCTTGTGTCCTGTCCCTCCAGGCCTTGTCCCCAGTCCCTCTCCAGCTCTCCTGGAGCCCCTTCAGGCACTTCTTAGGCACTTCCCTTCTGCAGGCTGAACAATCCCATCTCTCTCAGCCTGTCTTCAGAGCAGAGGTGTTTTGCTTGTTTCCACCCCATATCTTGTGTCTCAGTTCTTCCTGTGATATGCTATACACGACTCCTTTGTTATGTTTTCCTTGAGGGGGAGAATACTTCTTCCAGAAAATATAGTATATAGTTTTTAGCTTGATGTATTTTCTTTGTGTAAGTAACAAATTTCCAGGTAATTTTTTGTTGCAATGATTTCCTAGGAAACAGAACAGTAAAACTGCTTAGCCTAAAAATGGGGTTTCTTTTTTGTTTCTTCATTTAGCAAAACAGAGACCTAGACATGTTCATCAATGCATCTAAAAACTTCAATCTCAACATTACATGGTCCACAAGTTTTGCAGGTAAATTGTGGATGATCTAAGTAACTCAGGAGCTTCTTTCATGTAGTAGTTTCTGAAAAAGGCAAATTTAAGTGGGAAAACTTTGGGGGGGGTTTAACCTATGTACTTTTTGCATAGTGTTCTTAAATTGTCAGCCTGAGGGGGAAGTAAAATATTTTAAAAACCTATGTTTTCAACTTTATTAGTGTATTTTGTAAACATTAAAAGTGCAAATTCGGTTTTTTACAATGAAGCACTTGGTGAACAGTGATTTTGATAATGCAGTGTAGCTTAACATAGTTGGTTTTGAATTAATAGTTACTTTTTTCCAAATTAGAATTTAGGATGGTTTGCCCTTTTGGTTGTTTCCTTAAATATGCATTGAAATATCTTTTTTTACTACTCCTTACAACAGCTGGCACACAGGCTGGGGAGGAAATTCCAGTTGTTTCCAGAACCAATATCAAAGAATACAAGGACAGTTTCTCCAATGAGAAATTTGATTTCCGCAACAACCCCAACATCACCTTCTTTGTTTACGTCAGCAATTTCACCTGGCCCATAAAAATACAGGTAAGAGCTGCTGATATATGTCAAATTGTTTAAAGGTGCTTCTTCTGTTTCTCTCAAGAACTGTGGCAGTTTGCTGTGCTTGGAGTAGTCCAAGCTGAACCAGCCTGGCATAATCCCAGAGCAGACAGAGTTTGATGTTCCTGGATAAGAGGCAGAAGGTGTGAGGCATCTTCTGATGTTGCCTCAGCCCCGTGGATCTGAAGATGTGCTGTGAAATAAAGAGAGACACTCATTTATTAACAGGGCCGTGTTTGACAGGTGTCTGACTTCAAATGTGCAGATATTGATGTTGTAGAAAAAGACTGATAAAGCTGAAAATGAAGCCTGGAAAGAGCAGACAGAGGAAATGCTTTAGTAGCTCCTCAGTGCCTGGTACCCAACAGGCACAGCTCAGAGTCCACCCCAGGCTGGTGGCACCTGCAGGATGAGGAGCTCATCCTTTCCCTTTATTCAGGGTCCTTGGCTGGCAGGCAGTGCCCTGGGCACCAGGCTGGCCTGGTGATGCAGCTGGTGCAGGAGATGAAGCTTGGTGGTGACAAAGTCAGAATCACTCTGTGATTGCAGTCATGGATTCTGCAGCTGCTGAGGCAGCTCACACTTCAGGGCAGCCTTGGCCACCTTCTTGCAGTGGGCTGGTCAAGTGCCAACTCCCTGTGTGCTCAGAGTGATGTGGGTGTTTGAAGGACAGAATCCTTCGAGGTTTGGAGCAGAGATCATGGAATGGTTTGGGTTGGAAGGGACTCAAAAGGTGATCTCGTTCCACCTGGGCAGGGACAGCTTTTGCTAGCCCAGCTTGCTCCAGCCCTGTCCAACCTTGAACAGTTACAGGGATGGGGCAGCCACAGATCGCAAATAGAGCTTGGCATATTTGAATTCTGCCTTATTTAAGAAACTTGGTCAAATATGGGAACTCAAATTCTTCTATCTTCACGCTTGTTCATCCGATTGCTTTGTGAAAGCTGACATTTCACATTAATGTACTTGGTATTTCAAATGTATTGGCAGGCAAACTCACTCTTTCAACAAAAATAATGCACAGGATAATACTGAGCAAGAAAATGAGATCCACGTCGAAAAAAGGCCCTTAAGCTATAGTGATATTTTTCCTGAATTTTAGAAGAAGTATTAGGAATACTTGTGAAATGCTTTTATCACCTTCTCCTAAAGATAGGGGTTTTAATTACTTGGGAAACTTTGTCTTGTTGATTGCAGATTGAAGATTTGGCAGGTTGGGCTTTGGGCTCTTTTTAATGTCACTTACAGTTTAGGTAATCAGTTTGCAGCTGGAGAATTTTTACTTCATGACCAGGTAATAATAGTTTATTTTCAAGTCCTCTTTTTTAAATATGGAGGAGTTGATGAGCTGCAATGTAAAATCTTTGTCATTGGATATTTAAGTAGCAAGTCCCAAACCTCCTCATTTTCATGTAAGTACTGCTTGTCATAGGGGAAGTAGCATCTGTGTACAAAGGTAAGCACTTGTGAAATGATCTATTTAAATATTTGAGCTTCTCTTTCATCAAATTCATAATCACAGGAGTCAGGAAAAAAAGTAATTCTTTTTTTTAACCTTATGGGTTATTTTGATTGATAGTTGCTTTTCCATAATCAGTGCTGGACTGTACCTTACCCTGATTTATTTCTTTGTTATTCATTGCTGCAGAGGTGTGTGTTAGGGATACAGCTGATTGGTTTTTCTCTTACCTCCCCTTACAGCATCCCCTCTCTCCTTCCCCTCCTGGTTTCCTTTACTTGTATGGCTGAAACATCCCTTGCTGCTTTGTTTTCATTTGCTGAGCAATGGCACAGCTCAACTTCTGGCAGTTCTTATTTTATCTCTCTACTTGCTGGCTTTAAAGACATTGATAATTAATCCTTTCCTCTCCTTAATACAAAGTCTCTTTAATTGATCGTCATGTCCCTTTTGAGGTTAGGTCTGAGGGTGCAGCTTTTAAATAGTTTTGCATTTTTGACCTGAGAGAAATATTTAGATGGCAGCTTTCCCATTCCTGATCTCCTTAGTCCACTTGATTTTACTGTTTGATTTCATTTCTCATAGTTAAAGAGTGAACTTTGATTCTCTTACAACACTTAACCTCTCTTTATCCTTAATTTAATATAAATGTGCTCCTATGCACTCAATCCAAGTTAATGTTTTATCACCAGCTCTTCTTAATGTCTTTATTACTTGCCAAAACAAAGTCTAAAATAGCATCAGCTCTTACTCATTGAGACACAGTTTTTGTGAAGAAATCTGGCAGCAACCAGCAGTCTGTGGTCCATGGAATTTCTGTTAGTTTCCTCTTCAGTGCACAGCTAAAACCAGGGCTCACCGTGTGCTTTCAGGCCTTGTGCAATCTGCTGTGATGGATTGACCTTCCCTCAGTTGCAATCTGTGTTCCTACCTGTCCTTTCCATACCCCAATTTTTTTTATTTTTGTGAAGTCATGGCTCTCTGTAGTTTGTGTTTGATATGATAAAATAGAAGCTAAATCATGGTGCAGGTTTTTGGGACAATGATTTTTTGTACAAATGCCCAGAGAAGCTGTGGCTGCTCCATCCCTGGAAGTGTTCCAGGCCAGGCTGGATGGGGCTTGGAGCACCCAGGGATAGTGGAAGGTGTCCCTGCCCATGGCAGGGGAGTGGATTGAGATGAGCTTTAAGATCCCTTCCAACCCACCTCATTCTCTGATTCTGTGATTTTAAGACTTCATGGCCATCAGTCCTTGACTCATCCCATGCTACTTTCTTCTCAGGAATAGTTTTTATTCAGAGCTTTCCTTCTCTGATTTATTTTTCCAAGGGGTTCGTCCCTGATTTCACTGCAGAAAAGTTCCTGTGCTGTTGGGATCAGTCCTTCAGGGCAAGCTGGCTCATTAATTAAAACTCCCTGTTGCAGCATGGGCAGGATGCAAACTGTTCTCTTATCTCCTAGCTTGTCTCCTACAGTATTCCTCATTGCACCTCCACTATTAAACTGTCACGCAGAGACAGAACATGTTTCAATTTCCCTTTGGAAATTACACTGATTTTAATAGAGTATGTCAAAGTCAGGAAAACTCTGCTCCTGCCAAGCTGCTGGAAATTATTCTGTCCTCATGTATGTGCATCACCTGGCAGCTCATGCATGTGTTTGGGCTGCTCCTGGGCAGTGCAGCATGTCCAAATCATATTTTTAGGGGTCTGTTCTTTGTTTGACTATCTTAGTAAACTGTTGTTGTGCATACACTCACTTGTCCTGGCTTATTTTCAATTTCAATACAACAGATGTATTTAAACATGAGTGTTTGTCTGTACAAAATCTTGCCACAGAAAACTTTATAAATGTAGTTTTTACTGCAAAGCAATTCTACAATCTGCCTTTCTTTCCTAAATATTACAAACTTTATTTTGAAGTCCTTGATTGAAATCCGCCTCTTATTCTCTCTCCTTGCCTGTTACAATCTGCACTTGGAAAGTATAAATTCTCCTTTGTGTAAGAGATGGCTGTGTCCCTGCCAATGCTCAGTTCTGGCTCTTCTTTCCCCATCTTGCTCCACCTCCTTTTCAAACCACTTCAGTTCGTTCCTTTTTTAAAGTATATTGGTTTAGGATGTCTTTCCCTGCCCTGATAATGACTAAAATGATTATTCAGTAAAAGAACTAAAGCAGTAAAATGCAGAAAGCCTTCAAAATACAGCAATCTTCTTCCTGATTCCTCCTTTCTGAGCAGTTCCCAGCATGAAGGAGTTCATTTAAAGCCTTACCTTGCCAAGCTTTCGTGAAAATCCCAGTGAGGTCTTGTCAGCAGTGTGGATGTTTCCATTCTCTCTGCTTTGTGAGCAAATGTTGGACACATGGAATTTTGAAGCATTTAGCAAACCCCAACTGTTCACCTTCCTCTCTTCAACTTTGCTCTAAATATTCTGTATTTTCCCCCAAACTGGGAATGCACGCTTTAGGAAAGGACATTAGTGGGGTGGGCATCTGTTGGGATAGATGAAAATTTGACAAGAAAGTCTCAGAGATATGTATGCTTGACAGAAAGATTTTGAATGTAGAATTTGAAATAGAGATGAAAGCAAGTTTTGATAGCAGGATAATGGAAGTCTAAAGTGGGCAGGGTTGCTGAGCCAGAATTACTGGATAACTAAGAAGGCAAAGGGTATGTCAAGTTGGTATGAGTTAGAGTAAAGGATAAGAAGATGTTTTTACCAAGCAGAAAGACACAGGAAGTAAATAGACATGTCGATGTTGTAAGTAGAAAAAAAGTCTCAGAATTTTCTACTGTAGGAAAACTGGAAACCAACTTCTGGCTTAAACTGTATCGTACTAACCTTTTGTGATTGGAGAATAGTAACATGAATATGATAATTACAGTGGTTATGATAGGCTATAGGTGATAGTGAAGGTATTGACTGATTGCTATGTATTAAGATGCCCAGAAAGAAAAGTATATAACGTATTATAACCAGAAATAAAGTGTCTTCAGACATGTCTGCAGCTGGAGCTGCCAGCTGTAGGCACAGGCTGTGTCACCCACGACCCTGGACTGCTGTAAAATCTTTGATACAATAAACAGCATTTTAAAGAGCTGCCTGAAGTCCTGATCCCTCCTTATGGCTCTTACAGGCATTGAAGGATTGAAGGTTTTTTCACTCATGTAAATGTAATAGTAGTTTTTTCCCCGCTATTCTTCCTCTTTGCTTAATCTTCATTGAGAGTTTGCTTTGTTATTCTTTCTAAATTTAGCTCAGAGTAGAAAAGACATTGACTATAAATAATTGGCTGTACAATAGCACAGTAAGAAGCAAAGGAATTCAGTGCAGAAACTTTCAGAGGAGTTTCCTTCATGGGTTTCAATCCAGGCAAAGTCAGCTCACTCTGAGGTGACACTGCAGCTCTGGAGCTGACAAATAGTTACTGGTGAGAATTTGAAACTCTCTTAGATACCTGTGTAAATGTCAGCAAGTTTTAAAACTGTTTAAACTTGTATGTATTTACCTGGGGCCGAGTACCGTGAGTGAATTCCTCTCCAGAGTGTACAGGAGGGTGAAAATTCAATATACTAATGCAGAATACTGGCCCCTGGCTTTAAAATTTCTGCTTCCTCACAATTTGCTGCTGATGGTGTTTGCTACCACTCACTAAATAGAAATTGGTGGTTTAGTTGTTTCATACCCAAACTATTGTTTATATTCTCTAACATTCTGTCCTGTTTGATATTTCATTTTTTCCTCTCAGATTCTGAGTATCTTGCATTGATCTCCACATTCTGAGAATGTCTAAGACGTTTAGGAGCTGATTAAGGCAAAACCAGTCTGTAATTGTATCATTAACTGGCAATTGCCTCCCCTCTTTCCTTGGTGTTGGTTGAAGGATTTTGATTTGAACACGCTTAAATGTTAATTATGAACCAAATGCTTCAAGAAACAAAAAGAGGAGAAGGAATTTTGCAGCCCTTGCATACAAAATGAACCATTTGAAAAATCTCATTAGGTATTCACTGTATATAATTTTCTTGGCAATTCATTGTCGTGTTGGGCTTCAAAGAGTGCCACTGTGACTGCGCAGCATCGCTGCATGTGCAGCATGGTGGAGGCTGCAGCAGCACTGCACAGCTCCCACTGCTTGAAGTACACCTGAGAACCAGTGGGAAGCATTCAACTCACTGAAATTGTTGCCTTCCACTCAGGTTTCATGAAGGCTATAATGGAAAAATAGCTAAAATTGCCTCTGCTGTCTTCAATTTTAGTTTCTCAAACTTTCTTCTGATTTCCTCTACTTGGTTTATTTCAGGATGGTCTATCTATATAGTCTCCTTTCTGTCTTTATCCCCTTTTGCACAGATAGTTCATGGAATGAACAGGATTGCAAGGACCTTAAAGACAATCTGTGGATTGTCTAACTCGGTCACATGCATTGTCATAGGTATTCTATCTCCAAACATGCTGTTTACCCTGATAGGAAGGTCCTGGTGAGCCCACTCCAAATGCTGCATTGCTCTCTGGCCCCTCTGCGGAAAGGGAGAGTGCTGAACTGCAAGGTGGAAACGATTCATGGCCTTCGGTGGATGGCAGCTGGCACAGGAGGTGTCAGGAGGTCAGGAGCACAAACTGTCACTCATGGGAGACCTGGAAATTGGGGACAGGCTCAAGGGTGCTGTCATTAAACCAGAATTTGGTCTGTGGTGCTTTCTTTTGGTAGTGAACCAGGTGACTGTCACAGGTGACTCTGCTTGGACTGGCACACAGAATCCTGGGATCGCAGATGGGTTTGGATTGGAAGGGACATTAAAGAGCATCTCATTCAAATCCCTGCCATGGAACACCTTCCACTATCCCAGGGTGCTCCAAATGCCATCCAACCTTGCCTGGAACAATTCCAGGGATCCAGGGCCAGTCACAACTTCTAGGGGCAGCCCGTGCCACAGCCTCACAGGGAAGAATTTCAAATCCCATCTAACCCTTCCCTCTGGCAGTGAGAAGCCATTCTCCCTTGTCCTGGAACTCCAGGCCCTTTTCCCAAGTCCCTGTCCAGCTCTCCAGGAGCCCTTTAGAGCCTGGGAGGGGCTATAAGGTCATCCCAGAGCCTTCTCTTTGCAGGCTGAACACTCTCAGCTCTCCCAGCCTGGCTCCACAGGAGAAACCCAGGTGTTACAGCTCCAGCTGCTCTGTCCAGATCCACTGCAGGTGCCATCCCCAGGAATGACATGTCAGCCATTAGCTGAGGTGCTCTTTAATGAACCCCTTCCTTTGTGGCCCCCCCTCTCTGCCTTCTGTTGCCTTTCTTCAATTCCCATTGCCAGGATGACTGCATCCAAACTGGGAAGGGAAGTGCTCATTTTAGTGCTCCAGTGAAGAGCTGCACTGCTGCATGAAGTGAGATTTCTGATAGATGTGGGAGGACAGCTGTGCTCCTGTAAACCTTTTGGAACTGGCACTTTCTTGGATTCAGGTGCCTTGTATATTAGGCCTGTGGCTGCTGATTTTTCAAAGACCTTTTCTTCTGTCCTGAGCTGTTTTAAGGGAGTAGCCAAAGCTCTGTTCTTTCACAGGCATCAAAATTCTTCTTTGCCTCCCTCTGCAACCCAAGGGTTTCCCAAAGGATTGTGTTATAGTTACTAATTGCCTCCTTTGACCTGGGAACAGTTCCCACTGGTTTCCAGTGATGAAATGTCTGAAAATGCCTGTGGGGATGTAGGAGAGCAAACTCCCTTCACATCTCTGGTTTAGCAGAGCTGGCAGTGATGCTGGAATGGGTTTTTCCTGGGCCCGCAGGGATTTCCCGTCTTGTTCGGGTGGAGCCCCCCTCGTGTCAGCTGCGTTTCAGAGTCGAGATGAATTTTACACGAGACTGAGACTCTGCTGAGGAATGGCTCTTGTGTTTTCTTATGCTGAATGTGGCTATTCAAGTTGGAAATATTAGCCAATATTTTAACAGCTGCCAGGAATTACATTTTTAAGAAGACTCCACAATCCTCAAAGCACTTGCTCTGATCTGTATCATTGTTTATTTCAATGCTTCATTGCTGTTGTGTCCTCCAGTATGTAAATACTGAAACCTTCTGAAATTCTCATTGTTCAAAGTAAGACTCCTTCATTAAAGCAGTTTTGATTTGCAATTCTTCTGATGTTCTTCCCCATCCACCTGCTAGTTTTATTTGCAACATTGCCCCTAAAACAGGTGGTCTGCATTAGCAAGAATCTTAATACCACTTTCAATTAAGCTTTAATTGTATTTGCCATTCATGTTTAGCATAGTTCAGGAAGCATTTGTTTTCCTCCAGAGCTAAATGATGGATGACGCTTTGCTGCAGCCAAGGAAAGCTTTGGGGCACCCTTAGCTCCTGCCAGGTGAGGAGGGGCCCAAAACAGAGCTGGAGGAACAGCAGAGCTCACACATTGCTTTTATTTTTTTATTTATTTTAGGCTTGCCGCCTCTTTCAGGCGGTGTGATCATTGCCAGCAGTGATACTCTCTGCGTTTCCGTCTTTGAGGCTTACAGCCTGACTAAAAAGCTTTGATAATACGTGGAAAAAGAGCGAGTGGAGAAACCATCCACAGTTAAAAAGCAGGGCTTGAACTGTCTCCAGTGCCTTGATTCCTCTGTGGAAGAAGCATTAGGCATTTGATACAGGACATAAATAAATAACCCCTGAGGGCTGGGCATGGCCTGTGGAGGTTTCCAGTGTTTCTCTCAGTTAGTGTCATTCCCAAATCAGAAGCGGCAGGCTGATCGGATGAGAGCTCTGGGTGAGGGCAGAGGAGGAGGAGTGTCTTTGTTGTGGGCCAAAGAGAATAACACACATTCAGATAGGCAGGGATTGCTTTGATAAAATAATTATGTAGGCTCGAAATCGCAGTGAGGTTGCTGATCTGGGCAGCTTTCCTGCCAGGTCCTCATGTGCCTTGTGCATATTTAACAAGGAGGAGACGTAAGTGTGGAGATAAAATCATCCTCAACTCTCTGGGACCCTTTAGTCCAAAAATGTTCTTTTTTTCTGTTGCTTCTGAAAGCATCGTAATGCCAAAGTTGTTTGCTAATGATGTCCCTTGCCTTTCTTTAGCTACAACTGCAGGTGCTTTTGAGCCTCTCTCCCTCCATCTCTCTTGCCATGTGAGAAGTTTTCTTGAAACCCAACAATGAAACGTAAATCAATTTGTTAATCTGATGAAATTTGCTGTTGAATGTAATTACTTTTGGAGACATGCAATTACATGCTGATTTTTCAGAACAGGCAAACTGACATCTTCTACTGCGGGATGGAAAGATTTAAAACAGAGCAGTTAAATGGTCCTTTAAAACATGAAACAGCTGCTTGTGTTTTATCTGCTCCTGCCACCTTTTTTTTGGCATCAGCTGATGACATTTTTCTCCTTTTGGAAGTTGTTCCCTTTCCGATTAAGTAATGTTTTTGTTAGCACCTTCTTAAATCTTTTAAAAGAAGGATCTCTCTCACAGGCAGTTAACCCTTGGTGGGATGTGGTGCCACTTCAGTCCTTTTTGCAGGAGGTTGTAGCATGAACAATCAGGAAAATTTTTCATGCCAGATTTTTCCCAGGTGCTGTGTTTGGGATGGAGTGGGGGGGATTTTTATCAGAGATTCATGGGATGGTTGGGGTTGGAAGGCAGATGAAGGATCATCCCATCCCACCGTTGCCATGGCAGGGACACCTGCCCAATATCCCATCCAGCCCTGCCCTCTGGCAGTGGGAGCCATTCCCTGTGCCCTGTCCCTCCATCCCTTGTCCCCAGTCCCTCTCCAGCCCTCCTGGAGCCCCTCCAGGCCCTGGAAGGAGCAACCAATAAAGTCTTGGGGTTTTACATCTGCGGTGTGGGATTTCTCAGGATGAACTGTAGTGACTCACATAACTTTGGTGAGGTTGACTGTAATATCTCTCTACAGCACTGGAAGTCTTTTTGAATGCCTGTTGCAAAACTTCAGCTGCATAAATAAGAAAAGTTATAGGATACCGGAGGGAGAGAGTCTGCAATTCAGATTTAATAATGCCAGGAGCATTTCTTAGGTTGTGTTTTATTGAGATCTGACAGTGACATATGTATTGATTGTCTTAACTTTGAGGAAGCTGATTTTTTTTTCTCTTTTTGAGTGCAGGGCTGGAAAATATAATATATAAAAAATTGCAGAATTAATTTCCTATGGAAGCTAAGTCTGAATCAGGCACTCATTTCTTCCAGCTGAGGCCAGTGCTGGTTGCTTGAAGTTGCTGTATTTCTGTGATGAATGACTCTTGAAAATACTGTAACCCACCACAGAATGTAAATATAGACCCCAAATTCAAATATAGTTCAGAAAATGAATGCTGTGGGCCATTGCTGGGAAGCCAAAAGAGCGAGATACTTTTCTTTATGCAAAAGCTTATTTGAGGAGTCAGAGAATAGTGAGCAGAGTTAATGAAGTTGAGAAAAGTGTATTGGCAGTAAAATAGAAGTCACCTGCTGAAATTTGACAGTGGATTCAGCCTGGCTAAACCACAAAGGAAAGTATATCCAGAACTAAGTGAGGGTGTGATCTGGTTTAGGGCAAATTTGGGAGAAGACCTCCCAAGGGGTCCCTGTAGAAAGCAAATCCCAGCGGCCCCTCCCCAGCTGGTTCAGGAAAAGATTTCTTTAGAGAAAAGTGGAAGGAAGCTGTTTATTGAACAGGCAAAGCACTCACAGCACAAAAACTGAACACTATCAAACAATGAAAGCTCTTGGTGCTCTGCAGAGGTGACACACTCAGACAGTCCCTCCGTGGGGGTTTCTGCAGCTCGGCTCTCTCAGTCTCTTTTCAGTCCCTCCGGCGCTGGAAATGTCACAGCCCGGCCCGGCCCGGTGGGACACAGGTGAGAGCTGCCCGTGCCCTGGTGGGTGTTCAGCCCAGAGCAGTTTGAACAGGTCCGAAAAAGAGAAACCACAGTCCAGGGAACTTCTCTGCCTCAGCGAGCTAAAAGGAACTGAAAGCAAAGGAGAGCTGTGTCCTGCTGTCTGTCCGTGCTGCAGCCAGCACAGCCCAGGAGAGGGGTGCAGCGCAGTGAGTGCCGTGTCTGAAAACAAACTGTGTGCTGCTCCTCTCCCCCCTTTGCTCTCAGAACCAGCCCTCAAGGTGCAAAACTTATTTCTGGGCTAAACAGAGGAATGGGAATACAATTCAGCATCATAAAGTCACCCCAGGACTGGGTGATGAACCCAAATGCCTGTGGCTGGTTTAGCTCACAAACACGGAGCCAGAGACACCAGCATTCCACTGACAGCTCTCTGCTGACTCTGCAGGGCTTCTTTTGGGGGAAAAAATGTCCCTGGAATGTCCTGAAGACTTCTTTTTCTCTCACTTTTTTTCCTGGCTTTGTATTATTAAGTTTTTTACTATTTTTACTGTATTGGCAAATGTTGCTCCCAGCAATGTTGGCAAGCAAGAGCTGGGGTCAGGACAGAGTGGTACTGTCACAGTCCTGTGTAGGAAAAAATTTCTGGGATTATTGGGGATTTCATAGTGTTTTTTTCTTAAATTGGTTCTCTCTTAAATTATTTTTTTGAGTTGTGTTATGTATAGTTACTTCTTTAAGCAGTCTGTTCTGCATGCAAGATTAGCACCATCCGCCTTCCCACACCTGGAGCAAAAAGTATCAATAAATTACATTAATATCTTGACTGAGGATTGAAGTAAATTCCATCAATTGATTTGTCACTTCAGTATTTTATTGGGAAATTCTTCATGACAAAAGGGTGAATTACATGTTCTAGAGATCCTTTAGTGATAGGCAGTGACTGCCTGGCCTTTTTCATGCACGTTTCTTGAAGTTGCTCATTCTGCCCTACCCAGCATGGTTATTTTTTTCATGTCAAGGTTTCCTGAACATCAAATCGTAGCCCAGGCTCTCAACAGAAAAAGCTGTGAATGAATAAAACAGCCCAGCCCTATGATTCTGATTTCATGTCTGTTTAAAACTGATCCTGATGCGATGTGGTTTGTTTAAAGTAAATTTGGAGGGTTTTAATTACTGCCACTTCAGGTTGTGATGTGACACCAGGTTTGAGACAACTTCTGGTTTCAGTGTTGTGTAAAATGTGACAATGTTGTCACTCAAAGGTATTTTAATTTGATAATTTATATAAATACGTATTTATTTTGGGGCTGGAACTAGATCATCTTTAAGGTCCCTTCCAAACCAAACCATTCTGTGATTCTATATGTAATATGTATAAATACATATACACATATTTTACTACTTTATTTTATTAAAGATGAGATTCCTGCAGCTGGCATATTACAGGATGTTTTGCTACAGGTTGATAAACATGTTAAATTTCTCATCCAATACGATCCTCGGAACTCACAGTCTCCTCAGGGAAGGAGACAGAGCTTGTTTTCCCCACTAATACTACTGCAACCCTGAACTCTGTCTTGCATTTTCTCCCTGTTTTGTCTGGTCAGAAATGATGCAAGACAGAAGATTTTGCCTGTTTCCATCTGTCAGCTATATTGAACCCTTAAAAAATAACTAGCAGATATTGCTTTGGCTCTTTTATACTTTTTATTCTTGGTTCCCTCTTGTGTACTTGCATCACCTGCTCTTTAGGAAAACAACTTTTATTCCTTTTAAGCTCAGTAGACTGTAAAGCTCATTTTTACTGGACTTCAAGGATCTAAGTGAGAGTTTGAGCTGTTATGTGCTAAAGTTTTACTTTTTTCTGTGCTGAAACTCTCCAGCAATAGTTGGCATGGTGCCAAATGTGAGGAGCCTGCACGCAGATGGTGTCAGAGCTCTGCTCAGCACAGAGCTGGGAACGGGATCCATCCCTCCCAAATGCAACAGGATCCTTCCTTCACTCCCAAATGCAGTGGGATCCTTCCTTCCCTCCCAAATGCAGTGGGATCCTTCCTTCCCAAACACAATGGGATCCTTCCCTCCCAAATGCAGNAAACACAATGGGATCCTTCCCTCCCAAATGCAGTGGGATCCTTCCTTCCCTCCCAAATGCAACAGGAACCTCTCTTCCTTCCCAAATGCAGTGGGATCCTTCCTTCCCAAACACAATGGGATCCTTCCCTCCCAAATGCAGTGGGATCCATCCTTCCCTCCTAAATACAGTGGGTTCCCTCCCAAATGCAGTGGGATCCTTCCCTCCCAAATGCAGTGGGATCCATCCTTCCCTCCTAAATACAGTGGGATCCCTCCCAAATGCAATAGGATCCTTCCCTCCCAAATGCAATAGGATCCTTCCCTCCTAAATGCAGTGGGATCTCTCCCTTCCAAATGCAACAGAACCCCTCCCAAACACAATGGGATGCTTCCCAAATGCATCCACACCGCAGCAGCTGGGACTGGAGGGAGGTGCTTGAGGAACTGGAACGCAGAGGATTGGAGTGTTTTCCTACTGGTGATGTGTCTTCTGTCTCAAGGTTTAGGATCTTTGTTTTTAACCACTTTTTCCAAGTACCTCAGAGCGTCCTTGTCTCCAGAATAATTGCTGCAATTGCAGGGCCACAGAATCATTTGTGTTGGAAAACCTCTGAAGAGCATCGAGTCCAGCTGCTCCCTGGCACTGCCAAGGCCACCACTGACCCATGCCCCCAAGGGCCACATGTACACCCCCTCCAGGGAGGGGTGCTCCATCACTGTGCCAGGGCTGGACAGCCCTTGCCCTAATTTTCCCACTGCCCACCCTGAGCTCCCCTGGCCCAGCCTGACGCCGTTCCCTCTCCTCCTGTCCCTGTTCCCTGGAGCAGAGCCCGACCGCCCCGGCTGTCCCCTCCTGGCAGGCGCTGTGCAGAGCCACAAGGTCCCCCTGAGCCTCCTGTGCTCCAGGCTGAGCCCCTTCCCAGCTCCCTCAGCCCCTCCTGGGGCTCCATTCCCTTCCCAGCTCCCTCAGGGATTCTCCAGCCCCTTCCCAGCTCCGTTCCCTGCCCTGGACATGCTTCCAGCCTCTCAGTGTCTAACTGTAAGTGACCTGAAAGGCAACTGAGAGGTTCAGAGAGTTCAGAAGCATTGAGTTTTTTCTAGCCCTGCCTTGGCTTTCTTGGGCCACATTTCTGTCATGTGAAGGTGTGCAGGGTCTGAGCTGGGTTTGCTGTTTCAATTACAGGACTTTTCCAGAATTTTATTTCTTAGTGCACTTTAAACTTAGATGAGCATCACAATTCAGCCACTGGCTGTTTATTGAACAAATACTTCTCATTTGTCAGATTTGTGTGATAATTTCTGGGATGCAGTGAAATTTGGGATCGCATCTTAAGCACTATTTTTAATTTAGAGATGGTCATGCCTGTGTTCGTCCTGCGCAACGTGAGAGAGTTCACATGGGAAGACAACACACGTATAATTGGCATTTCTGAGCCAACTGCTGACTGCAGCCAATTAACTGAGAAGTGACAATTTGTGACTGCTGCAGGAAGGCAGCACAGTATTGGAATATAAATTGATTTTCGTCTCAGAATAAGTTCAGAAGTGAAGCAGGTTTTATATTTGCACAGTAGCGAGTGTTTGTGCCATAAAGCTCAATGGCTCAGTTAATATTGCAGCAGGTGAGGAGTAAGTCATTAATCTCTTTCATCCTTCACGCAGGAGCAGAGGGACTCGGAGTAGTAGGTGTGAAAATCAAATTTGAGTGAGGATTAAATTTTTGCTTGTTGTAGAATGCAAATGTGAGCATGGGAACCTCTTCAGCTGCACCAAGTTCTCTCTGATTTGAAAAGAGATGCATTTGATGGGTGAACTGTTCAGTAGATGAGGAGCTGGTCCAGAGGAGGCCATGGAGGTGCTCCAGGTGCTGGAGCCTCTCTGCTCTGGAGACAGAGTGAGAGCTGGGGGTGTTCAGCCTGGAGGAGAGAAGGCTCCAGGGAGAGCTCAGAGCCCCTTTCAGTGCTGCCTCTGATGTCCACACCTACAGCATCAGATGCTTTACAGACTCTGAGGTCTCCCACCTCCAAATCATGCTCCACTTCAACTTGTTGTGTGTCAGAGGTTTTCAAGTTGCAATTAACTCCTGTTAAGATCCTTTCTTCTCTGAAGAAGGTTTAACTTTAACTGAAAGGTTTATGGGATAGGGGAAGGAATCTTTCCCTGTGGATTAGGTTAAATTTTCTACCTAACCTCCAAATTTGGGTGCAGTTTTGCTGTTCATTTAAAACAGAGACCTGTGGTACCTTTGCAAGAGAATTTCCTTCTGCTTCTGTGGTGTGATTGGGGTGGGAATTCACCCAAAAGCTGTTGGGTGGGGCTTGGAGCACCCTGGGATAGGGGAAGGTGTCCCTGCCCATGGCAGGGAGTGGAATGAGATTGGCTTTAAGGTCCTTCCAACCCAGCCCATTCTGTGATTCTGGAGCAGCAGCTGGGGTGGGGTGTCCCAGGGCAGCTGCAATAGCTTTTGCCCCTCTTTAGGCAACAAATGGAGCTTCTAGTGCATCCATGAAACCGAGGGCAAGGATGCACCATGGGAATTTAAACTAACTAAAATGAGGTATCTGCAAATAGATGTCTTCGTGTGCCTCTGTGTTTACGGTTCTGTTGTGGAACTGGTCAGGTAATAATTTTTTGTCATTTATTGTTACACACCTGCCTTGGTCAGCTGAATCACAGATGAGGTTCCATTGAGTGTCAAGGGCTGATAGGAATACCCCTGTGACCCTGGGTTTGGATGTCATAATCTCTGTCTGAATCCCACAAATCATCTGCACAGGGGAACAAACACTTCCTTCTGGAACGTGTTCCTTGGAACTGCCACTGTTGAGATCGTTTGAGAGCCACCTGCCTGGAAAAAGGCTCCTCTCAGGTTGCTGCTGTGTTTGCTCATCCCTCAGCGAGCAGGGTCAGCTCCACAATCCCAGCTTCTGAAGGGTGTTTTTGAAAGGCTTTTCGACCTTCATTCCTGTGATTGCTCTCCACTGCCTTAACGACTTCCATGGCTCATTAAAGATGTTCACAGAACACAGGAAGCAGCAGCATGTGGCAGAACTGAGACCGTGTTCAGGTGGTGGAGCTGGATTGCTGTGTTGGCACATTATTCCTCAAACCTTGTGGCCAGGAGGGCTCTTGGAGTTGGCTCACTGCTGTTCTGGAGTGGAGAGCACCGGGAGCAGCGTGGACCTTGGCCATGAGTTCCATCAGAGCACGCTGAGTTTGTGTCCAAAGGAGAACTGGAGCAGGCAGTGACAATACTCCTGAGCAGAAGAGATTTCCCCAGCACTATCCTAGAGGGCAAAATGAATGTTTTTGATGACTTTGGCATCACTCAAGAATACTTAAAGCCCTTTTGTTTCACAGCAGGTCCTTTGACAAAGGCACAGGCACTCAGCATTCAGACCATGGCGTCCTGTAAGCGTTGTCTGTATTCGCCAAGGTCAGATTGAATCCTTGCCTCTAACCATAGGAAAAAAGAGACAAGACAGTGGAGTTTGGGGAAGAAATAGAGAAAGATGTGCATAAATGTCACCTGCAGCTTGTTTGGCTTGTGGCTTTCTCTCACTGGAAGCCTGTGGAACTCCCAGCTTTCCACTTTCCCCTGCTGCTTTTTGTTCGTTAGCTTTGGTGCTGGGGATAGATTGAAACAAAAAGCAAAAAGCAGCCCAAAAAGCATGAAATTTCTGTGTGGTCCTGTAGACTTTCAGAACAGGAGTGCTGTAGCATTCTCCCACCTGCCAGGTGAGGTTAATGGATGTAGCAGTTGGACCTTTTGATATCTTCTGAATTCACAGCAAGCCCCAAGCTCTGGGAGCCAGATTCACATTGCGCCGTCTCTGTTGGGTCACTCTGCTTTCAGAAGTTAATTATTTTTCTTTCTTACACAGTTCTATTCTAGGAGCATGTCCTGTGCAAAATATCATTTTCAGTTTTTCTTTTTCTCATCCCTGATATGAAATAGGGATGAAAAGGAAGGCACCACTGGTGGGAATTTAGTCACTTTATACATTTGTGATGAAAGATAGAAATATAATGTGTCAACAATCCTGAGTTGTTACCAAGGTAAAAAAGTTGTGGAAATACTATTTTCTGTGGTTGTTCATGTTTTCTCAAGTGTTTAGAGACCCAAACCATACCAAATTATGGTATGAAATTGCCATACTTGAAATGTTCCTTAGTACATTGATAGAACCTCAGAATAATTTGGGTGGAAAATGACCTTAAAGCCCATCCATAGCAGGGACACCTGCCACTGTCCCAGGTGCTCCAGCCCCAGAGTCCAGCCTGGCCTTGGGCACTGCCAGGGATCCAGGGGCAGCCCCAGCTGCTCTGGGCACCTGTGCCAGGGCCTGCCCACCCTGCCAGGGAACAATTCCTAATTCCCAAGATCCCATCCAGTGCCCTCTGTCAGTGGGAGCCATTCCCTGTGTCCTGTCCCTCCATCCCTTGTCCCCAGTCCCTCTCCAGTTCTCCTGGAGCCCCTTCAGGCCCTGGAGGATTTCCCTGGAGCCTTCTGCAAAAACCCCAACTCTTATGTTATCAGTTCTTTAGTTCATTTTAGATTAGGGGTGCTAATATTATGTATAATATTGGAAATTATTTGAGTTTGGAGAAGTTGTTGTCCTAATCCCATTGTGGTGAATACTTTGGCTTCCTGTACAGTATCAGTAACTTCCAGCACAAGTGGAAAGGGTTGTGCTGTGATGAATTACCTGTACACCTGTTTATTACAGTTAAATGGGAGGAGTTACTCAAATTTAGTTCTTGCTGGATTTAACAAAAAATTTCTACATAATTTCTTATTTGGTTGTGGACTGATTTTTCTTAGTGGTATGTGAAACTCAATTTGTTTTTAAAGAGTTCAGAACACATGTAGATCACAAGAATAGAGGTTTAAATAATTTTAGATATTGTTGCATATACAGGTTTAAGGTGAACTTAGGTCTTAATTTTGTACTAAAGTAGGCCAACTATCTCAAAATTATTTTCAATTTTCTTTTCTCTTGAAGAACAAACTCTGGTGCTTATGCAAACCACGTCCTGGTATGTAATTGTTCTAATTGGTTTTTCAAAATTTCTATCAGTCACAGGCTGTAGTTTAGCTCCAGCAATATTTTGAGTTTGAAATACCAACTGTTACTGAAATGTCAGTTGGGTTCAAATGCACTTTTCCTCTGCTTATATTATTTTGTGGCCAAGTCATTTGCTGTAAACTCCTTTGAAATTTGTGTGTACTGATTTCAAAACCAGTGCAATTTTTAGATGTTGGCTAGTTAGAGGAAGCCAAATTTTCTTCTTGGCTTCATATTTTATGCTAATCAAGTGATAAAAAATGTAAAGCTCTTCATTACAAATTTCTGTTAGTCCATGCAGCCAGCTGCTTGTGGTTCTCTGGAAAGCAGGTGGATTATTTTGGTACTTCAGATGCTGTGGCAATAGGAAAAGCAGGACAGGCAGTTGTGCTCTCCAAGGTGCCTTTCCAGATGAGATAAACACAAGGTTTGTAATGTTCTTTGGAATTGACATAATTGAGTGTCTGACTGTAGGTACCTAAGGGTGCTGTGTTATTCCTAAGAACAGGGTGGAACTCATCCTTGGATGGCTTGGGAAGGGTCAGGGAGCTGCTCCATGGAGAGGGACCTGGGGGGGCTGGAGGTGACTCCAGGAGTGCCCAGGGAGAGGTTTCACTGGCTCTTAGGGGAAATTTCCTCCCAGAAAGGGCCATTAACCCCTGGCTGCCCAGGGCAGGGCTGGAGTCCCCAGTCCAGTCCTCCCCCTGCAGGGATGTCACATTTCACCTGGGATTTCACATTTCACCTGTGGATGTGGCTCCTGGGGACACGGGGCAGTGCTGGCGCTGCTGGGGGAGGGTTGGACTGGATGGGCCCAGAGCCTCAGCCTAAACAATCCTGGGATTCTTTGGTGTGGAAGTGGGGGTCTGGTGGTGCAGCTGAGCTGAGGCTCTGCCCCGTACCTGGGGGAGCGTTCCAGGTCCCCAGCACCAGCCCCACGGAGCTTTCTGCAGCCAAACTGCTTCATCCTTTGGTACAGAATTCGTTTTTTGAGAATGGATAAATGAATCTTCTACTGTCAGCTAAACTTAATTAAAAATCCAGACTGCTAAGAAATTGGTGCCATATTTTTTGTGGATCCAGAATGAACAGCCTACTTTCAACAGCTATTTCCAACCAAACTTTCAGTGTAACTGAATTAATTAAATCCTGGGAACAGATTATATTAGGGGAAATTAAGCTCTAAGTAAGCAAACCATTAACAATTATGAGACCAAATTGCCTGTGACACAGATTGGTCAGGTTTGATGGCACAAAGTATTTTCAGTTTGTGAGGAATAAGTTGTAGAAACAACCTGGGTTTTTTTAATCCATGTATGAGGTACAGGTCCTCATTGGGCTTTATAGGAGAAGAACTCCAACAGGTAGAGAAAATAATCACCACTGGTAAAGCATTTGTAAGGCTTCTGTGCAAAATAAACCTAAATTATTTTTTGTTTCTGTGTTTTTGTTTTTATTTGTTTCCTGAAGTTGTTACCAAAAAAATGAGAAGCCCTTCTCTGGTAACAGTCTCATTAATCTTTCATAGAATCTCTCTTACTTTAAAATTAACAGATTCTTGTTTCTTCTAATGGGAGCAAGTTTTGGTTTCCATCACAGAAACTGATCCTGATGGTCATCCACAGGGGACTGGCCTGTTAGGGATTCCTTTGTGCTTTTCATTTTCTTTTTCTACTAAAGGATTGTTGATACATAACAAGGGCTTTATTTTGAAATGCATCTCCTATAGTCACTCAGCATCATGGTTATTCTCAGAAATAATAAGGAAAGTTGTTTTTTTTTATACTGGCTGTGTTACTTGTTTGTATTTTGGGATGAGGTATTTCAGTAAGGATTATCTTTGCCTTAAAGGCATTCTAGAATATTATGTTTATTCCAGAATATCCATTTATGCAAATACTCTACTGCTTTGGTTACTAGGCACTGATTTTTTACACAAAAAGCGAAATCTTGCTCACTGTCTTTAATAATCAGAAGACTCTTGGGAAGCACTTCAGAAGCAAAAGTCAACAAGAGACTCCGTGTTTTCTTGTCTTCTGTAGGCAGGACTGTTGAGGTTGCAGCATCTGGTGTGCAGGTTTGGAGGTCACTTTCTAGCCACACAGTGGTTGTGAAGTGCAAAGGAGCTTTTGACTTCAAAATATTTCAATTTATTTATAGGAAAACTATTTGGGGCAGCTTCTGTACCAAGTTAGAATGGATATTTAAAGCAAATACGATCACAGAAAGTGTTCCAGAGCAACAGAAACCCAAGTAATTACTTACTTTGCACATATTAACAAATTCTGGGATGTGGCTATGGCTGGGAGGAGGGATTTATGTTTATGCTAATGTTGCTATAAGCACTGTTTATTAAGGGAGAAAAACAACAAATGACCCTGGAAATTGATTAAATATCCATGAAAAGCTTTTGTCAGTGCAGATTTCGCTTTAATTCTGAATAACTTCTGTTGATTCATGAAAGAGTTAATGTCCTGTTGTGGTGCTGAGGGATTGATAGGCAGAGGAAATAGGAGGTACCTGGAAAGAACTTCTGATTCCTAATATTGCACAAGTGGCTTTTCTCTTGGCTCGCCTCCCCTCCACGTTGTTATTTTTACCCAGGCTCCCTAATCTTCCCTTTTGCCTCTAACCACCTCCCAGTTTCCTGTTGGCCTCTTCCCTCTGGTTTTTGTCCCAAAAGTTCTGGTGTTTTTCCCTGCTCTCTGCTGGATTGCAGGGCAGTGAGCTAAGATGAATGCCATAGCTGTTTTCACTGTGTCTATCATCTTCTGTGTTTTGTGCCTCTTTGCAGCTCTTGGTGTAAGTTCCTTTCTCAAGGAGATTTTGTTCTCTGGATATTGTTTGAAATGTAAATATTAAATTTTGTGTTGCTGTGTAAACAATAATTAAAGATTTTCACTTTTAATTAAAGATTATTTGCAGCTCTGTGAAACCTCTGTTCTAGGTTTTTGAAGTAGTGTTTTCTTCAGTGTGCACTGAAGAATATTCCCTGGAACAAGGCTGGGAGACAGAGTTACTTGTTCAGCTTCATTTTTGGGATATTTGTTTTCAAAACAAGATGAAGTTATAATTTATTTTCTTTTCCCTCGGAACATTTCCATTCTTTTTCAAAAACAGTGTTCAAAAATATGAATTGATCTGAGTAAAGATGCTTTTCATTGTAATTTTTAATCCTTTTTACATATCTTGAAATATGAATTTTCTTTCCAGTAAGTAACAGAAAGCATATGCTTTTCTTTTGCAGATTGCATTCTCACAGCACAGCAACTTTATGGACCTGGTGCAGTTCTTTGTGACATTTTTCAGGTACTTTTCATTTAAGACAGCTAAATGTTATTTCTTTAGGTTTTGGGCTTCAGAGTTTGGGTTCTTCTTGGTCTGGTTTTTTAACTTAAACATCCTGCTTACAGCACAGCCTAGAAAATGGAAATCTTCTGTCTGATTTAAATATTTAAACAGCAATTATGTTAAGAAATTTATGTTAAGAATGTCTGCCCATCTTTTCCCTGTATGCATGGCATCATGCATTGGCAAGGGAGGATGGGGCTGGGAGGGGCATTTGGAAAAGGAGAAGTTCCTTTTGGGAGGGTGCAGAAAACATTGACATCCCACAGATACCGTGTGACTTAGGCAGGTTTCGCACCTCGTGGGACACCAGCCATAAACAAGGGGAGGTTTTTTGCAAAGAGTTAAGTCTGGAGTAATTTCCAACTCTTTAGGTATCACCTTGTGATTTTAAACTGAACTCTGAAAGTATGTGAAGTTAAATACAAACATATGTTACAGTACAATAGAAGCCAAATGCTTCTGGATTTCATGCACAGCTTTTAGTTCATTTCTCAGTGTAAAGTGAACTGATGATTCCCTCAGAGTGGGAACCAACAGAAGCCATTTCAATACTTGTCTCCTCTTCCTTCCTCCAAAAAACACAGCCCTACCAAAGAGGTGGAGCACATCCAAAGCACAGCAGGCCCTCTCCTCAAAGCTTCAAAACCCAGTGTACTGGCCTCTGTTTTAGGGACTGGCAATACTCCAGAAGTGTAAGCCAATACTTGATCGATAAGAAGTCCTACAGGAGGGATACACACGGAGTAAACACTACTCCAGGTCGTACAGCATGTTCTAAAGTAGGCAATATTATGCCTGGTGTAAAATGAGCAGTGGGAATAATATCTTGCTTTAGATTTCACACTAAATTTAATTAAAGCAAGAAGCTCCAGACAGATCCTTCAGACAAGAGGTTTATTTGAATTTTTTTTCATATGGAGCTTTTAGAGAGTAGACTCTGCTTTAATGCGGTCCCTGGGAAGCAGAAGGCTTGAGCCACCACCTTCCTGCCATTGGAGCAGAGTAGGTGGTTACTCCTGGCTCAGACTTCATCATTTGTTTTGCGAAATTAATCACAATCAACATCTTCCCTAAAAATCTTTGTGCCAGGGTAATTGCTTATTAGGAAAATGAAGAGGGAAGCAGTTGGTTCCTTAGTTCTTTTCTAATTGTATAAGATAAATCTGCACTACAAAACCTGTCCATTAGTGCTTTACAGACCCAACTACATCTGCATATGAGGGTTTAAACTCCTCAGGATGAGGGATTGCTCCAGATTCATTATTTGAAGAGATTCCCAGAGCAGCTGTGGCTGCCCCTGGATCCCTGGGAGAGTTCAGGGACCAAGGCCAGGCTGGACACTGGGGCTGGGAGCAGCCTGGGACAGTGGGAGGTGTCCCTGCCGTGGCAGGGGTGGCACTGGATGACCTTCAAGGATCCTTCCAACCCAAATCTTTCCATGATTCCAACCCCAGGTTAAAGTAGAAGATAAGTGCATTGTGTATCTCGGTGAGCACATGCAGCTGAGCAAACATGTCCAAAGGCTGCAAGATTCCTTTCCTCCATCACTGTTATCACATGGATCTCCTTGAGAAGTAATGTTGAAATATTATTTAACATCTAACAAGCCAGAGGAATAGGAACATGTGGATTTGTCACATGAGAAGTCAGTTTACTGGTGTTCCAGTTAAGCATTTATAATGTGTTAGAAATTCTTTGATTCTTTCACTACTCCTAAGCTTCTCTCCAGGTGTTTTATTTCACAGTCACTATAACTCCCTCATTAACCAGTGGATTAGAGCAGTGTGATTCATCTCACTGGGTGTAGGGAAAACTGTTGAAACATTTGCATTTTTAATGCTGTAGGGTACATTTCATAATTACTGTGGGATCCAAGGCAGACCATAAATAACTAATATCTGAGAGCCCTCTGTGCTGTTAATAAGCAACAGTTGACTGAGAATTTGCTCCCTAAAATAGAGACAAGGAAAATACTTTGTGAAAACCTAAAACCAGTTGGTAACATTAACACCAAACTCAAAAACTGGGATGTGTGTCAATTTCTCAGGTGTAATGGAGACCTAAAGAGATGTTGTTCTGGAAAATAGATGTTTAGAGTGGCGTTCTGTTTGCACATTTAAGGGTTCATGTCACTGTTGTGCAGGAAATGCAGGAGTTGCCCAGAGCAGCTGTGGCTGCCCCATCCCTGCAGGTGCCCGTGGCCAGGTTGGCTGGGGCTTGGAGCACCTCGGGGCACTGGAAGATGTCCCTGCCCATGGCAGGGGGGCTGGAACAAGGTGATTGTTAAGATCACTTCCAACCCAAACCATTCTGTGACTCTATGAATTTGGGAAATCCTTCTGAGCAGGAGATGCTGTGGCACATTTCTATATTCTGGAAGCCACTTCCCCCACTTGGTGTAAGCCCATCCTACCTGTGCTTTTCTGCTGTGCAGCTGGAGGCATCACCTGTGCCTTGAGCTGTGTGGAGCACCTGAGGGGGAAACGGGATTTTCATTTTCACTGCTGACATTTGAGATAAATTAGGTCAGCCCAGTCCTTGCAGCGGGCTGTGGGACTGCCGAACTGCAGCCCTGCTGAGCTGGTGATGGCCCAGGCACTGGCTGGGCTGCACGGGGGACGGAGGAGCAGGAACCTGGCCATGCNAGCCCAGGCACTGGCTGGGCTGCTGTGGGGTGCACGGGGGATGGAGGAGCAGGAACCTGGCCATGCATTCAAACAGCACCAGCAGTGTGGAGCAGGACACAGGACTGGTTTCCATTTCCTTCCAGAGCTGGCTGCTGTGATCCGAGGGCTGTGCCTCACATTTAGAGGGGCTGCTGGATTCCTGGAGGTCAGCACCAAGCCAGGCAGGGGGCTGTGTATTACCCTTCATTTGTACCACATGAATGTTTTATTTTAAGCTAGGAAAATGTCAGTGGATAAAGGTTGGGCAGAACGGTGAAGTTCCGAGGTCGTTAATATTGCATTATAATCGGAGCCAGAGGAGAAATGATATTCCAAGCACTGTTAACCTTTGCAAAGCTAATGAATTGCAAGTAAACTGGGTTTCCTCTTTCCTCCTCTCTGATTTTCATAACACAGCTCTTTAATTTACAGATGGTGCAGTTGTCTTTCAGCACATAGTTTGAGCTATTTTGACAATTTCTAGTGAACATTTTTTATTGGTATCTGTGCTTCCTTATCTTCCAAAAAATCTGTCTGCCAGCACACCTATCACAGGTATTAATCACCAGTGTACCTTTATCTACAGAAGATGTAAAAATATTTGTGGCCTTATAAGCACATACTGCTGCCCAATAATCTTTCCCCCTTTTCCTTTCCCTTCCTTTCTTCCATTCTTCCCTTTTCCTTTTCTTCCCCTCAACCTCCAGCCTAGAGAACACTTGAGAGACCTTATTGGGATCTCTACATACTTGAAAGGGGGTTCAAAGGAAATGGGGATGGACATTTAAGTGGAGCCTGTAGTGATAGGACAAAGGGTGATGACTTTAAATTAAAAGAGGGTCTATAAAGACTAGATTAGGGCAGACATTTTTTATGGTGAGGGTGGTGAGACACTGGACTAGGCTTCCCAGAAGAGGGGGTGGGTACCCCATCCTTGGAAACATTCCACTCCAGCTGGGGCAGGGCTCTGAGCAGTCTGACCCCTCTATTAGGGTCTGAATATTGAATGGAAATGGTGGAATTTTAGTTTGATGCAAATAATTGGACTTGTTCCTCAGAAAAACTTGAGCAGGAGCACTGTTTGCTCAGTACAAGACTCAGGCAGATGGTTTTATGTGTTGTATATTGTTTTTCCTGACTATATGTATTTTCCCAGTGTTTTCATTAAGTGGGAATGGCCTCCTGCAATAATTCAAATCTGTAGTTATGCTGCAGATATTTTATTTACTCTTGTTCCTTATTAAATAATTTTTTACTGCAGAACAAATGGCATTACTAAGTATGTGCTTAAAATACAGTCTGAGTCCCCCTTTTTTTTTTCCTTAGAAAAAGGAAGAGCTTGGGAATATCTTAAAATTATTTCTAACTAAATGAAGAAGCTTAACAGTTCAGCATCCATAACTTCCTTCTTTCCATGTTCTCAGCACTCTTTACTTCATCCTCCATAATCATAGAATAGAATCATAAAATCATCTAGGTTGGGAAAGCTCCTGAGATCAGCGAGTTCAAGCACTCCCCCAGCACTGCCAAGGCCAGCACTGCCCCATGTCCCCAGGTGCCACATCCACAGGGCTGTGACATCCCCCAGGGATGGGCACTCCACCCCTGCCCTTTCCATGAGGAATTTCCCCAGTGCCCACCCTGAGCTCCCCTGAGGCCGTTCCCTCTCCTCCTGTCCCTGTTCCCTGGAGCAGAGCCCGACCCCCCCGGCTGTCCCCTCCTGGCAGGAGCTGTGCAGAGCCACAAGGTCCCCCCTGAGCCTCCTGTGCTCCAGGCTCAGCCCCTTCCCAGCTCCCTCAGGGATTCTCTGTTCCCTTCCCAGCTCCCTCAGGAATTCTCCATCCCTTCCCAGCTCCCTCAGGGATTCTCCATTCCCTTCCCAGCTCCCTCAGGGATTCTCCATTCCCTTCCCAGCTCCCTCAGGGATTCTCCATTCCCTTCCCAGCTCCCTCAGGGATTCTCCATTCCCTTCCCAGCTCCCTCAGGGATTCTCCATTCCCTTCCCAGCTCCCTCAGGGATTCTCCATTCCCTTCCCAGCTCCCTCAGGGATTCTCCATTCCCTTCCCAGCTCCCTCAGGGATTCTCCATTCCCTTCCCAGCTCCCTCAGGGATTCTCCATTCCCTTCCCAGCTCCCTCAGGGATTCTCCATTCCCTTCCCAGCTCCCTCAGGGATTCTCCATTCCCTTCCCAGCTCCCTCAGGGATTCTCCATTCCCTTCCCAGCTCCCTCAGGGATTCTCCATTCCCTTCCCAGCTCCCTCAGGGATTCTCCATTCCCTTCCCAGCTCCCTCAGGGATTCTCCATTCCCTTCCCAGCTCCCTCAGGGATTCTCCATTCCCTTCCCAGCTCCCTCAGGGATTCTCCATTCCCTTCCCAGCTCCCTCAGGGATTCTCCATTCCCTTCCCAGCTCCCTCAGGGATTCTCCATTCCCTTCCCAGCTCCCTCAGGGATTCTCCATTCCCTTCCCAGCTCCCTCAGGATTCTCCGTCCCTTCCCAGCTCCCTCAGGGATTCTCCAGCCCCTTCCCAGCTCCCTCAGCTGCTCCTCATCAGACTCATTGTCCTGGTTTTGGCTGGGATAGAGTTAATTTCTTCTCGGGAGCTGTTCCAGTGCTGTGTTTTGGGTTCAGAATGAGAATAATGTTGATAATACACTGATACTTTGGGTTTTGCTATGTTGTGTTTCTCAGAAGTTTGTTGGTTTTTTTTTCTCTTGCTCTGCCAGTGAGGAGTTACTCAAAGTGGGAGGGATCATAGCTGGGACAGGTGACCCCAGCTGGCCAAGTGGGTATTCCACACCTCAGAGCATCATGCCCAGTGTATGAACTGGGGGAGTTACCTGCAAGGGTGTGATCTGGGAAGGGGGGGGCATTGGTCAGCAGGTGGTGAGCAGCTTTATTGTGCATTGGTTGTTTGGTTGGTTTCTTTCATTTCTCTTTTTAATATCATCATTATTCTTATTAGCTATTCTATTGTATTTTGTTTTGTTTTCAATTATTAAACTGTTCTTCTCTCAACCTACAAATTTTATGTCCGATTCTCCTCCCCACTCCACCAGGGTGGGGGAGAAGAGAAGGGTTTGAGTGGCTTTGCAATGCTTAATGTCCCCCTGAGTGTTATTAACCCATGCCCCTGTGCTCCAGACCCTGCCCTGCCTCCATTGCCCTCCTGTGCCACAGCTGAGGTGAGCTGTGCCTTGCTGAGCCTCGTGCAGCCTTCGGCAGAAAGATGAGGTCAGGAATCTGGCTTGATGGGCTGCAGGCAGCTGTTTGGCAAAGCCCACCCAACCATGTGCATGGTATATACTTGCTCCAATTATTTCAAGGTTTAATGCATCCAGTACTTTAAAATGTGTCCTGTAACTCTACAGCATATTAAAATTTACTTGTAAATACCACTTAAATAGCTTCTAATTCATCAAAATAACTTGGGCTGCATTTCTAGTAATCATGGCAGTGCTTTCTGGAATTATTAAGTGACCTGTATATGTTAAAGCACATTAGCAGTGAGTCTGCTGTACATTTTGGTGTTTAAAGCTGCCATTTTTTACAAGCAATTCTGATGTGGATAAACATTTCACGAGGGTTTAATAATTGGGCCCTAATACACCAGATGGATTTTCTTCTCCCCTCCTGAGAATGCATCACAGGAAAGTGCTGATGGAGTTTTCCAGACATTTAAAAATGAAAGTGGACTGGTTTGAAAAGCTTTAAGGATACTGGGAG